>CAUYQV010188165.1:0-16988 GCA_963574575.1 Galagoides demidoff
GCGCCTGTGGTCCCAGCTACTTGGGAGGCTGAGGCAGGAGACTCACTTGAGCCCAGGAGTTGGAGGTTGCTGTGAGCTGTGATGCCATGGCACTCTACCCAGGGGGATAGCTTGAGGCTCCGTCTCAAAAAAAAAAAAAAAGAAATGTGTATTAACTTTGGGATGCTTAAACAGCAATTTAAAATACACATTAAATTTTCAGAGTGATACATTTCTATGCATGTAATACATAATGTTAAATATCACATGTATAATTTTCATGTAAGTATATACATGAAATACATTACCATTCATATTAGTAGGAATACTGTATGATATCCATAATAGTTAACTAAAAATATCAACTAGTCAAAGGCTTCTTTTTACCAGGTATAATCTATTAAAAATAAACTTCTATATACGATAAATACTTGATATACATACAAATATTTTGTATGTCTTTAAGTGTGGAAACTTTAATGATATTTATGTGTCATTACTTCCCTTTATTCTATAACAGTGTATTATTTTATGATGTCTTCTGCAATTCACATATGTTCATATAATTTCATGGTAAGAATTGATTGTTTGTTTTTGAATAGTTGATTTTTTTTCTTTCACTGATACAAATAACGCATGACTAAGTTTATATTAGTTTGATATTGCTCTCTTAACAAATCACCACAAACTCAATGGCTTAAAATAACGTGACTTAGTCAGGTATTTTTTTTACTCTGAAATTTCTCCTTCAGTCTTTTAACATAGTGAATTCCCATTTTGAGTTCCAGATTCTTTCCTCCGGCTGTCTTCTGCACTGCACTGTTGGAGTTTCCAGATCAAGTGTCTATATCTTTTAACTCTGATCTAATATTTATTTTCTTTTCACTTTTGATTTTTATCCGGGGGAAATCCCTGTGGGAAGCAGGCTGTGGGCAGCAGGGCCTGGGAAATGCGCAGGGAGCAACCTCAACCATTTCTCCTCCTCTAACAACATCCTTTCCACCTGCCAGAAGTCACGAAGCCCGCACACACTTTCCTTGTTATGGGCAAGCACACAGTTTTTCCTCTTTAAGGTTGATCTCTCCCCCATGTGATTTATGTAACCTCATTAAGATACTGTATAAATGAAGCTGTTTCCACCTCAGCTGCATCAGTCCTCCAGCTGCCATCCTATCTCTCATCTCCTATCTTTCTTTGTCTCTCTCTGTCTTTCTTCACTTTATTTCTCCATTTCCCACCATTTCCACTCAAGTCAACTCTCCCTCCTCATGCTGGTTCGTGAGAAATCCCTTTGCTCTATCTTCCAGTTCATCAGTTCCCTACTCGGGGTGCTTGTTTTACAGTAATACTCTTATTCTCCATGTTTTCTAATTGATTCTCTTCCTAACAGTCTATCTTACCCATTCGAGGCTGTTCTTCCATGTGTTTTATAAAAAGTATTTTATTAGATGTAAGTTCCATCCATCTTTTGTGCTTAAATATTTACATGTTTCATGGTTCTTTTAAGCTCTTTGCATTTGAGATAAATACGGGTCGTGTATCAGCCTATTTCTTTTTGCTGTAGTTTATCTTAATCTGCCTATGTAGATTATCAACAGTGAACAAGATGTGCTCCCACATGGAGAATGTCAGTGGGTGTTTTCTGGGAGTAACTCTCTTTATGCCTTTAGGGAATTCAATAGCTACTTAGGATCAATAATTTTATATATATGTGTGTGTGTGTGTATTTTTTTTTTTTTGAGACAGAGTCTTGCTTTGTCACCCTCAGTAGTGTGCTGTGGCATCATAGCTCACAGGAACCTCAAACTCTTGGGGCTCAAGAGATCCTTTTGCCTCAACCTCCAAAGTAGCTGGGACTACAGGTAATTGCCACAGCGCCTGGCTATTTTTTTTAGAGATGCAGTCTTGCTCTGCTCAGGCTGGTCTCAGACTCGTGAGCTCAGGCGATCTACACACTCGGCCTCCCACACTGCTGGGATTACAGGTGTGAACCACCATGCCCTGCCAAATTATATTTTTAAAGGATGTCTATCAGCAATGTAAACTAGTAAACCTATAACTCTATGGGTTTTTTCTACTTTCTCTTGAATAATCTATTTTCTAATTTTTTATGTTTTTCAACTTAAAAATGTTTTGACTCATTTCTTTCTTGTTCCTTATGCTTAATGTACTCTGGGAAATTTCTTTCTCTGTTGTTAAACCACAATAAAGCCATCAAAGCATTATATTTTATCTCAGATGGTTTTCATATAAGCCCATGAAGTATGACCCTGATATTTAGATTTAGATTTTAAAATGTTAGCAAGTATATTATCTACATTACAGATTATCGGTATCAAAGGGTAAATTTTTATAGATAACACCTCACTTCCTTAACTAAAGACCTTTTTGATTTAAATAATATACTTATTTTCTAATTTGGCCAGATCTGGAAGACAAAATGTTTTATCTATCAGTGCCAGTAAAGGTGTGAGAGCCAACAAATTTATGAACTGGTGCTTTTAAGTTCTGATTTCAGCCAGTATGTGAGTATAAATGTCCTAATAGATGATGCTAGTTTTACCCAGCAGTGAGAAAGATTTGAGCAATAATTTGAAGCACATTCTGAATGAAATGCTGTAGAACCTCTATAAATTAACTATCCAAAGGGACTAGAACAGACTGGTCAACATAAGGAACTTCCATTGAATACACATAGTACATGTCCAGCCTATGAAAATTATGTCAACTTAGGAGGTGGTCACTGTAGGGTGGTGGTCAAGATGCTTTTTTGAATTATTCATGCCTAGAGTTTCCATCGATAGTGTAAATATATATGCAAGGAAAGTTGTGATTGACATTCAGATTTTTGTTGGAAATAAAAAATGTGACTTAAGTCTCACATTTTTCATTTACATATGAATTAAAATATAGACTTTTATCAGCACACCCTTTTGGTCTATCAAATATCTGAAACCTAACTCCAACTCTGTGCAAGAGGATCTTTGATTAATTGATTTTATTCAATTTTCTGTGTGACAGCACTCTGCTCTGCATATCCTATCATTGAATATTTTCAATACTTGAGTCAAAATCATTTAAGTGAAATAATATAAACTCAAAAGGGGGATTGCTGGTCTACCCAGAACCAAGGGTCATGGATAGACCAGCATTCTGTGCATATGGGTCATGCATATGCATGTAAGGTAATGCCAGTCAGGAGCAAGATGACGATAAATCATGTTAAAAAGTAGATTTGAAATACTTTTAAACAGGAGCAGGAGTAGGAAAGCTGCTCTAAGGAAGTGTAATGCCTATTAAAAGACGTAAGATTCACTTGTTCAGTTATTCATTATCAGATACTGGTTAAGTGCCCAGGTTGTAGAAAGAATTATTTGTTACTCTATAATGATACTAAAACCCATAAAATACGATTTCTCTTTCCAAGATGGGAGTTTGTCATGGTAATTAAAATACCATACTTAAGTATCTGCAGACTTAGATTTTAGTCCCAACTCTGCCACTTCCTATCTGACTTTAAGAAAGTATCTTAGTTTAATTCTAACTTCTATTTTCTTATCTTGAGTAAATTGAGATAATAATAAAAATACCTCTTTTGCTCTAAGAATTAAATGATGAAATATGTAGGAATTGCCTATGTAATAACTGGCACACATTTTAAGTCTTGGTTTATATTAGCTAAAACAATAGTTGTCATTGTTACCGAGATCTAATTTGGGGAGTAATATTTACAACCAAGATACATTAAATACAAATTCAAGACAATGATAGATTAAATTATTAATTATTACTGGTACCAAGAATGCTATGGACAGTGAGCCTTCCCTGATTATACTATATAAATAGTGTATATGTCACTACCTCAGCAAGCAATTTGTTGTCTTCCTTGCAGTTAATCACAATCTTTAATCTTTGTTAGTCAGCAGCTTCTCATCTATCTTCCCCACTACACTGTAAACTCTTATTACAGGGGTGTGTTTCTCTTATTCATTCCTTGCATCCCCAGCACTTGCTGTAGCATCTTAATACACTGTAGGCACCAATAAATATTTAGATATATGAATTAGGGGAAGGAGAAATTATTCTTGGCAAGCATGATTAGAGTAGCATTGAGGAGAGGATAAATTTGAAACAGATATTGAAAACTAAAGAGGATTTGGATGGACAGAAAGAGACAGGAATGCATTTTCATTTGGGGTTGTAGGAAGAATGATAGGTTGATAGATGTGAAATAATGAAAACACATGAGTAAGAATGGAGTCATTGAATTTTAGGGGGAAAGAATCTATTGACAAACTTTTCACACATCCTCATTTTATAGATGAGAAAAGGGTGACAGAATTAATGTTAGAATCCATGTATTTTTATATAACTAAGAGAGCTTAATATATCAAAGAGGAGACTAGAACCCATGACATTAGACTGTCAGTTCCATGAAAGAAGAAACATGGGAGGTAACTATGAGCAAGGAGTCTAATTAGAAAACAGTTGTGCCAATCCAAGTCAAAAGTGATAAGGAAAATGAGAGAAAGAGCAAGCAGAGTCATATATTATATTATGCTCTTTTAGACTGGGTATGAATATTTATGGTTACAGTAAACATGAGACCAAGTAGAAAACTGGTAAAGGTGGACATAACACTCTGGTATACACTAACTGAAAGTCTATTATGTTACACTTGGGCCATACATAAATATCAATATAAAAAACTAAATGTACTTTATTTTTAGAGATTATTTATGAAAAAAGTGAACAAGTTTCATAAAACCTAGAGATAATCAAAAACTCATCTGGGACACTTTTTGAAATGAAGGTACTGTGTAGTAAATGTTAGGTCCCCTCATAACAAATCATACACAGACTAGCCATAGACAAATAAACGTTTCAAAAGTGGGCTGACGGTTTCTGACAGCAATATAAAGCCATCTTTCAGAGCCAGTAATTCAGTGAGGCCCATCTGAATCATTTCCTGTATAAATTGTCTTTAGTAGGAATGCAAGAAAAAGCACCAGTGAACTAATAATTATCTCTCTTTATCATCAGAGTGGCCACCTTAAAGTTAATTTCATCCTTTTAATCTACCTAAGATTGTTATTTTATACCTTTTTTGTGAAATATAGTACATTTATATGTGAGCTGTTTTGCTTTTATATATATAGATCCAGAATGCCATGATAATAAAGGTAAATATGTACTTTATACTATGTATTTTTTAAATATTTTGACCAAATTGACTGTGTTAGTCATTAATTTAATAAATTAATAGATATAGCCTAAGCCTTTTTTATTATTTTTCTTCCTTTCACTTTAGTAAAAAAAAAAAAATACCATATTCCATAATAAATTAAATCATAAACCTTCAAATTATCAACTGGCTCATACTACAGCTTCATATTAATGGTACAGCTGATGAAAATAAGTATTAATAACCAAAGATGCATAGTACTAGGGACAAAGGTGGCATTTTACATTTTTATTAACACTTGTAATTTTCCTCTACTTGATTTCTTTTAGGCCAAGCCCAATTTCTTCTAACCATGGGTCAGTGAGCTCATGCTGATTCTCATATGAATGATAGGCTTGATGTTGCAAGGATACCACCAACTACCAATACCTAGGTCTGGTTACCATCATTATGAACAACCTAGAATAGAGAGTATAAATTAGAATGCATTATTTCCTTTTATTTCGCTAACTGTGGCAATCCATACACACTACATTGTGTATGTTTGTGAAGTATTACATTGTTAAATGTCATTGAAATGGAAGTAACAAAATTGCATAAAATACAAGCAAAATATTCTATTTTACCTATATGTTGTCTTTCTTTGTTAACCATCATAGAAAGCAAAAAGAATATGTGTTAAGTTAGATGGTCTAAATAAGATAAAGTTTTAGACTTAGGAAATGATCTCTATAACCAAATGTGAGTCTGAGAACGACCAGGTTTTGCTGGAGTGTATTACATATCTGCCTTAGTAGCTTTTCTACGTCCTTCCAGATGAAAACAATATTATATTAATAAATCATAAGAGGCTTCTATTACCTTGATAAATAAGTACGTTTAAAATACAAGGTAGAAAAGGATTTGTTTAAATACTTTAAATGTCTTTGTCATACTATTCTAGTGATGTCCAATACAATTTTCATTTTTCAAAGACGTTAGTTAGAATTTAATCTTTGAAAATATTAATAACAGCTTACAGCAGGTAAGCTATAAAATAACACTGGATGCTGTCTATTTAGTTTCTGGTTGAAAAAGCACAGCAGTACTTTAGTTCATTACCTTTGAAAAAAACAGTAACAAGATAATACAGCTGCCTCTGATTAAGATGTAAATTCTTTCTAATTAGAATGTAAATTCTTACATTTAAATGAAGACATCAATTGTCAGGATGCCATATGATATCTTATTCCACCTTGCCTGAATGAAGCCCTCACTGCTCATCTATGGCACTAAAATAGTTTTGCAATCCTTTTGTTCTCTGATTCTTGTAATATTCTCTCTTCATGTTCCCTTTTCACATTGCTTTTGTTTGTTTTCCCCCTTGCATCTGATATTGTTGTGCCTTGGGATTTTGCAGAAATTTGGAATGAAAATTGAGTTCAGTCAGTGCCAGTATTTGCTTGTGCCTCAATTACTTCTGCTGAATTTTCCTCAATGCAAATCAGGCAGGTTGCATAAAGTGGTGCATGTATTTGAAATAATTAATTTTCCGTAAAATGATGGATCAAGTCCAATCAACCTTCATGAAATCTAAATAATAGAATAGAGAATTAGAAATTAATTAACATTTTGTGTTGTTAATACTTTATGGTATAAACTAGCAGTAGTAAGTTTTACTGTTGATGCTAACTTTTTCTTCATTAAATGTTGATGAAAACCTTCTGCCTCAATCATTTCTTGCCAGAAATATGCTAACAAGGAATCCTGAATCAATAAGATTGAAGTAACGATTTCAAAGTACAAAAATTATATAAACAATTAACCAGTGAGTTGAATTATTTGTGTGTCTCTTTATTGAGAAACAGTTAATGTTTTACCTTGAATAATATGCACTAATTTGTAGAAATCTACTATTATCTTGGATAAGGCCAAGACCCTTTGAACATAGTATATATGTGTTGTTTCTTCACCCAGAAGGGATATAACATACAGAGGCAAAACTACTCAACTAACCTTACAATGGGAAGACGAACCCTAGAAATTCAAAGAATGCTTTATAGATAGAGGATCCCTCCTCTACTTTGTTAATGTTTATTTTTAACTTGTTATTATAGAAGTATTCAGACATATTCAAAAGTAGGAAGTAATATAATGAACCCCGACGGACCCATTAACCATCTTCAACCATGAAGGAGCTAACAGGGAAACAAAACATACAAAAATGAAGTAATGATGGATGCCTTGCACATAATAGGGGAAAATATGCAATAGAAGCTAAAATGTAGTTAGAGAATGAAGGTCAATTCATGCTGAAGGGCAGAGTAGAAGAGAAAGAACATTCCAGGCAGAGTGGGGATGCTTCAAGAAGAGATTTGTAGATAACAGTGTCTGTGGTGGTATAGAAGAGACTAGCACTATATGATTTAATCTTACATTTCATTTTGGAATAAAAGTAGCTAAGTTTGGTAGGGATTTGAGACCCAGGCAGTACATTTTAGTACTAATTAGCCAAAGTAGTATTATAGGCATTATAATGATAGAATCAAAAATATCTTCTCCTTGCTGACACCTGTAATCCTAACACTTTGGCAGGCCCAGATGGGTGGATTACATGAGCCAGCCTGAGCAAGAGTGAGACCGCTTTCTCTAAAAATAGCAGGGCACTGTGGCAGGTGCCTATAGTCCCAGCTACTTGGGAGGCTGAAACCAGAGAATCACTTAAGCATTAAGAGTTTGAGGTTGCTGTGAGCTATGATGCTACGGCACTCTCTAAGGGCAACAGAGTAAGATTCTGTCTCAAAAAAAAAAAAATCTTCTCCTTGTCCAAACAAAATTCTCTCCTGATGTAATTAAAATTATTTCCTTACAATTCTCTGATCATGCTCACAAATAGAAGGACATTTCTGATAACTAAAGTATGAATTGCAAAGAAAAAATATTTGTTGGCTCAGCGCCTGTGGCTCAAGTGGCTAAGGCACCAGCCACATACACCTAAGGTGGCGGGTTCAAATCCAGCCCGGGCCCGCCAAACAACAATGATGGCTGCAACCAAAAAAAAATGGCCAGGCATTGTGGCAGGCGCCTGTGGTCCCAGCTACTTGGGAGGCAGAGGCAGGAGACTCACTTGAGCTCAGGAGTTGGAGGTTGCTGTGAGCTGTGATGCCACAGCACTCTACCTAGGGGGATAGCTTGAGGCTCTGTCTCAAAAAAAAAGAAAGAAAGAAAAAATATCTGTCTCTAATTCAGCTAATTAAAAATAAATGTTATTAGTGCGCCATGGCTCATGCCTGTAGTCTCAGCTACTAGAGAGCCTGAGGTGGAAGGATCCCCTGAGACCAGGTGTTCAAAGCTGCATTGAGCTATCAACACGCCACTCCAGCCCAGGTGGCAGAATGAGATCCTGTCTATATAAATAAATAGGTAGGTAGGTAGATAAATAAATGTTAGATGAATAAATGAATCTATACTACTAAAGCTTATTCTATTTCATTTTATTTGACTTCTGTACCTAGGACAATCAAGAGAAATATCATTGTTATTCATATGGTCACTTAAAAGTTGTTTAAAACTAAAATATTATTTTTGCACAACTCCAGATTTGTGGTATTTACATATTATATTAGTTCCCTATTGCTGCTCTGACAAATTACCTCAAATAACTTAAACAATACAAATTTATTTTTTTTACATTCTAGAGGTGCCAAAGTCCAAAATTAATCTTATGGAACTAAAATTAAGGTCTCAGCAAGTTTGCATTCCTTCTGCAGGCTGTAGGGGAGAATCCATGGCCTTGCCTTTCCCAGCTTCTAAAGGCTGCCTGCATTTCCTGGCTAATGGCCTCTGCTCTGTCTTCGAAGCCAGTAATGTTGGGCTGAATCCTTATGTTTCCATTGCTCTGGTGTTCTCTCCTGCCTCTCACTTTTACTTTTAAGGACCCTTGTGATTACTTTGGGCCAATTATATAACCCAAGATAATCTCACTACAGGGTGTCCCAAAAGTCACCTCTAAAGTTTCTATCCATGGAGAAAATGGGGAATTCAAGTTAAATGTACCTTTACTTACAAACTATTCATTACAAAATTTTACAAAGAATTGGCCAACATGTTCTGTAAATATTTTGTGAACATTTTTATGCTGTATGTAGGAGCATCGTTTGGGACATGTAGTATTTTATCCTCAACCAATTAGCAACCTGAATTTTGTCTTTGACCTTAATTCTTCTTTGCCACATAAGGAATCATGTTATAGGTTCTAAGGATTATGATGTGGACATCTTTGGGGACCATTATTCTACCTACCACACATTTCTTTCATATTTGCTTGTCAGTAACTACTCTAGACCATAGAGACGGAACTACTTCGTTGGCTCAAATGGAAATTCTTTCTCAGATTGAAAATTAAACTAATATTTATTATTTTTGCTGAATTTGAGAAAAAAGAAGAAAGAGTAAACAGACTAAATATCACAAGTCACAGCAATTACACACCAAAATGTAACATTTTTACAAAATTATATTCTAATGTTAGGCACTGTAGACATGGCCAAAAAAAAAAAAAATTGTTTCATAGAGACTAAGAAGCTAGCATTAATCAATTACTTACTACATGGCAGACATAATGTACATATTATAAATCCAGCTATTATTGCTTTTTAATCTTTAAACAGCCCTATAATTAGCTATATTTTTCTTTTAATGATAAGGATACTGAAGCTGGAAAAGTTTAAGTAACTTCCCAAAAGACAATGAGCAGTGTGTGCTGAATTCTGTGAAACGTCAGTTGTGTCTATGCATCCGTCAAGAAACATTTTCTCAGTATTGATGAGGATCAAGGCATTCAAAGTATCATGGAATCAGTGAGCAAGTATGAGACATGATTACTACCTTTAAGGAATTTATAATCTTGCTGTGGAAATAAGGCAGAACACGGTGAAATAGTTTATCTGAGTGTTTTGAAGCGTGGATTTTGGAGTCAGACAGCTTTGGGTTAGAAACATTGCTCTTTAATGCTTAATCTTTTACTACTTATATAAAGGTTTCCTTTCCTGCTTCATTGGGTCATTACAAAGATTAGCTATACATTATACCGTTTAGCCCAGGATCTGGCACATAGCAAGCACTCAGTAAATGATAGCCGCTATTATTGTAATAAAATCAAACAGTACGAGGACTGAGTTAATAATTACACAGTCAAGGGCTATGGGAGCTCAGGAGAAGAAAAGCTAATTGCCAGACCAATGATTTCATGTAAAGTTGCAGATATATACAAGTAATTCTTTATTATTTATGAATATCATGAACAGCAATGCAGTCTGGTGGTTCAGTATGTTGGCTCTGGAAAAGAATGTCTGCTTTCAAATCCCATCTCTTAACTAATGTGCGTCTCTGTTTCCTTGTTTATAAAATAGGGATAAATACAGTGCCTTCATCATGAGGCTGAGAAAAAATTAAATGAATATTCAAAGTACTTAGAAGAGTGTCTGGAACATAGGAAGTGCCACATAAGTGTTGTTATTAGTATCAAGGCTGTACCTTATATAGCCCATCATCAGTGATCCATTATAGGTGGCAGTGATAGTCACCTACAAAAAGAATAAATGTGTTCTTGGTTTCCCATAGCAATATAGGTGATTTGCACAGCTGAACAACCTTACCAATAGGATGAGCAAGGAGCATTATACAAGGATATACCAAGTGCCTGTGATATACCCAGCAACATATAAAATAGCAAACACCTTCACCTCCCTGGCTAGGTGAGGAAACAAAACTAATGATGGATGAACTAGACTAAATAAGCAGTAAAATGAGGGTGCACTGATTATAAGTGCAGTTAGAATTCAGAGAAAGGAGAAATCATTATAGCCTATGTCACGTTACCAGAGAAAGTAGAACTTAAACTAGGCCTGAAAAAATGGGTATGATTTTATCAACTGATGAAAAGATAATGAACAGTTTTGAATATAAGAAATTGCCCTGACCAGGAGTTTCATGCAGCTTTTATTTTAAACTTTCTCCCCAACTTGTGAAATAGGCAACAGCCAAAAAAAAAAAAAAAAAAAAATAGCGAATAAGGCCAAAAGTGCCATGGCTCATGGAATCATAGATAAATGAGGGAACGGAAGAGATTTAGGAAGAGGTCTATGGATAGAACTTATGAGTTCCAGGGGCTTGGGTAGAAGGGAAATGTACATGTTTATTTTTACTAGCATCCCACTAAAATCAGCTTTAAGAAAATTCTTAGTTAAAAATATAGTCAACAAACAATAATAGCATTGGCAATAACTATGGCTGTGTCATCACTGGAAATCACATATTTTTTCATGCATGTATTGCAAGTATCTTAAAGGCATCTCCTTTGGTAGATTTTAGGCCCAAAATCTTGATTTTTAGGTCCAAAATCTAGATTTTCTTGTTACTTAATGATTAATAAAAATGCACAGATAGATGACTATATTAAAGAATGAGTATATTATTTGATAACATTTCAATTCAGTTTGTTTTCTTTGTGATCTAGTGTATTTCATTTTGTGTATTTAAAAGCATCACTCTGAAAAAGGGGTGTATATCCAACATAGGATAGCAGTAGGATGGTATTTTAATAATTATGGACCTGGGAATCCATTAGTTTTTTTTGATAACCTCCTCTATAGTTGACTCACATTGAGCTTACAGTTAACCAACATGCCTTTTTTGGCCAGGTTTGTGTAAGCTATTTTCATTCCCTAATATAGGCAACTACCATTACTATCCAACCAATTGGGTATCTGGAACTGACAAATATCGTGAAATTCTCAGAGCAGTACTTTATAAAAATGTGTATGTCCTTGAATATAGAACTTAACTATCTGTGGTGGTATCTTGTGAGGTATTTTCTATGTGCAGATATATCTACCAAAGAAAAGTTACATATTTCTCTTAAAAGCTGGGTACTATTTAGTTTGTTTTGTACAGTAGAGGGTAGAGCAGGGCTGGTGTGGTTATTGTTACTGTGAATCAAATCACCCCAAAACATAGCTACCTAAAACAATCATTCTATTACATTCAAGGCTTCTGTGGATCAAGAATTAGAATAGGGCACAGCAGGCATGCTCCTTGGTGTACTATTCCATGAACCTTGGTCCTCAGCTAGAAAATTTGATGGCTGAAGGTTGGAATCAACTGGAAACATTTTCACACACCTATCTAATGGTTAACACTAGCCATCAATGTGGACCCCAGCTGGAGCAGTTCTCTGGAGCACCTGTGGATAGCCTTTCCATGTGGCCTGGACTTCCTCACCGCATGGTGGGTCAGGGTGGTTCAACCACTTAGCTGGCAGCTTAGGACTCCCAAAGGTCATACAGAGCTATCACATCTGCCATACTGTGTTGATTGGAACAATCACAAGCCCACCCAGATTCAAGGGGAAAATTAAACCCCACTACATAATGGTAGAACAGCAAAGTCCCAGTGTCCAAGAGTGTGGTGCAGTGGGTGATGCTGTACAGTTAACAGTCTACACCTGCAAATTGGTATAAAACTGCAGTGTAAAGTATTTGGACCCGTGTTCTGTAGTGGTACAGTTTTTATGAAATGATTATAGATGAACCATCATTTGTCTTAATGACCCTGATTTGAAGCTGAGATTTATGATTATATTATCTGTTATTCTAATAATGGAATTTTTTTTATTTGGGTTGGAGGAAAGGTTTTATGGTCCTTTTGAAATTTGAAATTTTGATTTTTTCAGAAACTTGTAGCTCTATGCATTTATCAACAGAAGATCTCAAAGGCACAAATGTTGTCTAGCACATATAATATAGCAGGAAAATGATGTTCTGTGCTGAGCAACTATAAGTTTTGATGTAAAAAAGAACCATAGGGTAGGCTCAGCACTTATAGTGCAAGGAATAGGGCACCAGCCACATACACTGAAGCTGGCAGTTCGAGCCCGGCCCAGGCCTGCTAAAACAACAGTGACAACTGCAACCAAAAAATAGCCAGGCATTGTGGCAGGCATCTGTAGTCCCAGCTACTCAGGAGGCTGAAGCAAGAGAATTGCTTAAGCCCAAGAGTTTGAGGTTGCTGTGAGCTATGATACCACGGCACTCTACTGAGGGCAATATAGTCAGACTCTGTCTTCAAAAAAAAAAAAAAACCATAGGTAAATTGTGTGGTGTATGAATTATGTGCCAATAAACTTTTTTTTTTCTTAGAGAATCATGAGCACATATTGAATTCTAACTAATGATAAGCATGCCAAAGTGGTTAGAGGTAAAATGTACTGGTATCTGCAATTCACTTTGAAATTTACTAAAAGTTAGATAGATTGATGGATGGATAGTAGTTTAAAAAGACAATAAAGCAAATATAGAAAAAGGTTAATTTTACAATATAGTCGATGTTTACATGTGTATTCTCTTTAAAAAAGTCAATTTTTTATATGTTTGAAATTTTACACAATAAAATGTTGGGGAAAATCATAATGAGACACCACTACACAATCAACTAAAACAGTCTTTAAACAACGAAACTTTTGGCTGGGAGTGGTAGCCCATACCTGTAATTCTAGCACCCTAGGAGGCCGAGGTGGGAGGATCCCTTGAGCTCAGGAGTTCAAGACCAGCCTGAGCAAGAGTTATACCTCCTCTCTACTCAAAAGAGAAAAATTAGCCAGGTGTCATAGTGGGCACCTTTAGTGCTACCTACTCAAAAGGCTGAGGCAGGAGAAGCGCTTAACCCCAGGAGTTTGAGGTTGCTATGAGGTAGGCTGATGCTGTAGCGCTTTAGCATAAGCTGCACAGAGAAGAAAAGAGTTTTGTTTTTCTCAAGTATTGTTTTTTGTTAAAAATTCTGATATGGTTTTGATGACGTGTCATATTGATTACTGCATCACCAATTTTGAGTCAAATAATTGAAAATTACCTGGTAATAGAGAAGAGAATGCAGACAGAAAAGTTAGGCACAAAACTTCACCATAATTCTATGACTGCAGAAACCTTTGAGACAAATAATTATAACTAATATATCTTGCCATTGGAAAAACTAAAACTCTAAACCCAGTGTGTAAATAGATCACAAGATCTCCATTGTGAGTGCTTTTGGCTCTCCTAAAATCTTATACCTCCTCTTCTCAATTACTTTTAATTTTATTCTTTTCTTTGACCTCAGCAATATGTTCCCTATTTACATTATTCATGGAATCATGAAGGGTCACTGTTGTCTGCCCAATCCCAAAATAGTTTGGCACTTTTTCAAATTGTTTTGCTCAAATTGTACTAAAGTGGTAACCAGCTGATGCAGGCATACACTCCTGCACCCTTGTATTGTAATTGGGCCAAAAAAAAAAAAAAAGAAGAAGAAGTAGAAGATGAAAGGAATGGCATTCTTTTTCAGTTGCTAAGCAAAGGAATAGTTGGTAAGGAATAGTAAAACTTTAGAATTTTTTAAGTCCTCTGGCAAAATGTGTATCTTAACTGAAGGAAGTGCTAACTAATCAACTGAGGTTATTTAACAGGACTGACTATTTAAAATATGCATCTTAACTGTCCGCCAATGCCTGGTACTAAGTGTAACATACTGTGCAGAATTGTTTTGTTTTTAAGAAGCTTAAGCAGCATAGCTAGGAAGAAAAGTTGGAGAGGACACAAGGGCATGAGCAGATTCGCACTGCAAGATAAAGCAAAAAGAAGATAAGTGCCAAGTACCAGATGGAATGAAATCATGTTCCCTTTGCTCTCTTGCCCAGCCTGGGCAGCGAGGCCAGGGAAGTTTGTGATCATGGGCTAATGCTCAAGGCTTACACTGCCCCATCAGTCAAAATAACCATTCAAAATGTGTGTTATTCCCTATTTTGTATTTAAAGTCTTAGGTCCTTATCTGAAACTTGGCAGCTCTGAAAGCTGACTTATATTTTGTTCTGCTTTGAGGCTTTCACTGCCAAGTACATATCCAGGCTTTATTTGCCAGTTTTGTTGATTTTGTTGAATGCCATCCCTGGAAAGATGTACTTTTGAGCTAGTGTGAAGTCAATGAGCTGCCTTCAGCATTCATGAGGAGGTTCTGAAGTTTCTGTTTCAAGGCTTTTGACATGTCAGCGTGTGCAAATCTAGTCCAGTGCCAAGATGCTTTATGCCAGTAGGTTCCTTTTCATTTTGGTGTGCTTGATTTTCCTTGTGGTTATTAACCTGTTGCCATTAAAAGAAACAGAAAATTATAAGATAACGGACTATGACATAGCACCTAGCCATAGATGTTATTAGTACTCTGTCACAACACTGCTGTTCGTTGTTAGAATTTTTAACTCTCTTGGCATTAAAAAAAAAAAAATCTGTTTTCTAAAACTGTGCATTCACCTCCTGATTTTCTATTCAACCCATGATGATGCTTCCCGACGACTCAGCTGGAATCTGGACTTGCCTTCTTCCATTCAGCACACTTTTGAACGAGTGGCAAGTCTTGTGGGGGAATTTTGGGGATAGCAGATTCAAATTTGGCAGGACCCTGGGGACATTAATCAATCAGAAAATATTAATGAGGAAATCAGTTCTAAGAAGAATCATGTTAAAGCAAGAAAACCAAAACGTTGACCAAATTTAAAACATGTATCATTTGTAGACTGTATGGTACTATCGATGGTGTTTTTTCAGTGCTTTTATCAGGCTGGATCTTTCATTTTTAATAATTTAAATAATTGGCAATAACTTGTGACCTAGTCTAAAGCTAATGAATTCACTTTTGCAACTTACTCCCTGACTGCTACCATGGCCATGGCCCTGTCCACTGCCTCACTCACTTGTGTTACATATAACCATAGCAGCCTGATGAATAGCCACATCACCAGCAGCGTCCACAACATTTGTAGTAGAAAAAATTGATCCAAATTGTGAGTGAAAATTATAATTTAACTGTAATTTATATCATTCTCATGATATAAACATATATAGTATTTCAAATAGTTAAATAACTGAAATGTTCCCCAGATAAAAGCATACCCACCGGGCGGCGCCTGCGGCTCAGTGAGTAGGACGCCGGCCCCATATACCCCATATACCTGACCAAACTGCAACAACAACAACAAAAAGCCAGGCACTGTGGCAGGCGCCTGTAGTCCCAGCTACTCGGGAGGCTGAGGCAAGAGAATCGCCTAAGCCCAGGAGCTGGAGGTTGCTGTGAGCTGTGATGCCACAGCATTCTACTGAGGGCAACAAAGTGAGACTCTGTCTCAAAAAAATAAAAAAGAAAAGCACACCCACCTATCTAGCTCAGCCACAGGACATGAGAGAAACCTCCCTCCGGAAACATTTGAGATATTATTTTTGTTATTGCTGTCAGTTTTCAATGTTCATTCTTTTGTCCTAAGCACTAATGAGTAAGACTTGAGAATTGAGGAAGAAACAGGTAGTATTTGATTTCCACTACCTGGATTGAAGAGAGCGGTAATCTGGGAAATATTAACCTAGTACGAGCTTTTCAAATTAAGAGTTATGCATTTTGAAATTCATAGATGATGTTAACACTTATCGTGGGCTATGTTCAGATAGTGTCATAATCATCTGTGACCTCTCGGTGATAATGTCCAGTAAATTGCCTATTGTAAAAGCCTTGCAGGCAGGTTGTTTACAAACTTTGCAGGGCCCGTGATAATGAAAACAATGGGTCCTCCTGTTCAAAAACCAGAAAACCTACCATTGAAGATTCTATACTATGAAGCTTTTTCCTTTCCTCTAGGTCTCCCTCTCTTGACCTGTATTCATATTATCATCTCCTTAATTAGGGTCTTGCAGCTTCAGGCACAGGAATATTCTCAGAACAAAGACTTCACAGGCCCCTGAGGGTCTCATCTCCTGACTTAGGGTGCCAG
>CAUYQV010188168.1:0-19418 GCA_963574575.1 Galagoides demidoff
TGGAACAACTGGATGCTTTAAAATTAGTAGCACAGAAACAATTGGAGTAAAGACATATCCAGCCCTCTACCAGCCTTTGGAATTCTCCTATTTTTGTGATAACAAAGAAATCAGTCAATTGGAGAATGCTCACTGACCTTCTCAAAGTTAATGAAACTATTATGCCCAGGGGACCCCTGCAATTAGGACTTCCTTTACCCTCTATGATTCCTTCCAATTGGTATTTGTATGTTATTGACTTAAAGGATTATTTTTGTTTTTGTTTTTTTGGACCATATACCTGCATCCTGAAGACGGACCACATTTTCCTTTTTCTGTTCCTGTCTATAATCAGCAGAAGCCCCACAAGCATTACCAGTGGAAGGTTCTGCCACAAGGTATGTTGAATAGTCCTGCACTGTGTCAACAGTTTGTCGATCAACCATTACAGATTCTTAGAAGGAGATACTCTACAGCCTACATTATTCATTATATGGATGACATCTTATTGGCACATCAAAGTTTGAGATACTTTTCTCTCATTTTTCTTGGGCTACCACTTTACCAGGAAAAAGGACTTACTGTGTCCTTCAACATTTGTTAGAGTGTTTTAATATTGTGGGTCTCCCTAAATCTATTAAAACTGATACTGAACCTTCTTATTTTACTCACAAATTAAATACCTTCCTAATCTTTTTGGAATATTCAATTATCTCATGGTAGTCCTTACACTTCTCAAGGACAAGCCATTCTTGAGTGACATCATAAAACGTTGAAAGATATGTTAGATAAACAGAGAAGGAAAGAGGATATTCTCCCCTTGAATAACAGTCCTCAGTATACTCTCACTAGAGCTCTCTTCATGCTCAATTTTCTGAATCTCAGCAACAATGGAAGGACAACTGCAAAATGCCGTTGGACATCTCTCATTCATTCACCATCCTCTCTAATACAACAACCTATTTTTTATAGAAAACTTGACATGTCAGAGTGAAAGCCTGGCTATGTACTGCATTGGGATCAAGGTTTTGCTCATATTATTACAGAACATCAAGAGAAATAGTGTTTATGAACCTGCTGGATTAAGCTTTGACACAAGTAGGAAACCTTGCCAGCACCTTAACAAATTTGTTTTCATTAACTTTTCTTTTATTTACAGGACCCTGATTTTTGGAGCCTAGGTAATTTCATAATAGATAAACCCTGGATCAATCTCCTCTGTGGGGACTCTAGCTGCCTCTCCCATATCACTGTCCATCATCAGCAGGAAGCAGTTAAGAGTGGTCAGCATCCTGTTTCCTAAGAGGCAGTTGGAGCTTCTAGGAAGAGTGGGAAGATTGATACAGGATTTTATTATTTTGGGCTGAATAACAAGCCCCAGGTAAGTTTAGTATGCATCTTCTAAACCTTTGAAGGTTATGACAACAAAGACCTCAAACAGTAGGCTTGGAGGTAACGGTTATACTGGTAACAACCAAGGTAAGAGAATTTCACTTGTTGGTTTATATCTGTTTCAGCTGATCTTTACTTAAAGTTATACTGCTCTTTGGAAAGGGTCTGAGTTCAGTTCAGCCCTTTCCCCACCTAACATAACTTTGGGTGGTGGTTAATACTTCCCATGGAAGCGTCATGGGCCCTATGGGTCAGCCCATAGCGTGTAGTTGGGTGGTGATTAGCACAAAGGGGACATATTTTCCCTTATGCCTAGTTTGGCTTAAATATTTTCCCTTGGCAAAATTCTGTTATACTTATATACCCTTTTGTTTCTTTTACTTAGCAGGAAATAAGTGAGGAGAAGAGCTGAGATAACCAACAACAGATTTTCTCCCTTGCCTATCCAGAAATGTCTTTAATACACTAGAAGGGGAAAATGTAGGGGATGCCAAGAGCCAGATGACCTCTGAGCAAGATGATTTGCTGCTGGGGTGTGGACCCTTCGGCATTTCGTCTTCGGAGAAAGAGCCCAAGCCCATGGCAATCCTTAGGCATGTAGTCATTTTCTAATACTCCCCTCACCTGTCTTGTATTGTCTCAATAAAAAGCTCGTGTGGAGGTTGCTCGGGGCTACCCTGCAATCAAGGTTAACCCGCCTCCTGCAAGCTTGTACTTCTAACCGTGTCATGCCTGTTTCCTTCCCACAGCAATCGAGACCAGGGCCATAGGGGCCATAAGGACTGCAACAACACAGCTAAAATTTCTTTACATAAAAATGTATACTGGGGACATAAATTGATAAAAATACTCAAATGGCAATTTTATCAAATTTCTATAGCATAGAATTAAGGAATTTCTATAGGCCAGGAATATAGGGGGACTTTAACATATTCCTGGATTTTTATCACCAGAATATCACTATATTTTCATGATGATGACCTGAGAAATATCTCCTTTGCACTCAGGTTGGGGGAAGGTTAAAGAAATTTCTTCATAACAAACCTGAAATCCATGGAAAAGGACTAGGCTTGAGATTTATCCTGTCAAGATTACTGACACTCCAGTCCACTTAATTCATCTCATATCAACAAGCATAGATAATAGTCAACAGACCTCAGAGTTTTAAGGAAATAAAGTAAAAATACTATGGCCAGAGAAGTCAGTAGAGAGCAGGGAGGAAAGTCTTAATACTGGAGAATCACAAATCCACTAAAAGACTAGCACTTAATTGGAACGTTGTAAACCTCTCTTTTCCCCCTATCTTACCATGACACCAACAGGGCTTCAATATTTGGAATATCAGTGGATTACAGTTCAATTGTCTGCTAAATATAAACTCTTTCTTAAGATAACTACTTACAGAAGTCCAGGTCAAGACAGGAGACAAAACATAAAGATATAAGGGGAATTTGAAGCCAATGTCACCTATAGGAATGACAGGTGGAGTAGCCAACATTGCATACAGCCCAATTCCTAGCCATAGGAATATAGTAAATTCATACTAAAATCTTATTTACTTAGTTCCTGCTATACTATACATATATAGCTGTGAAAAATAATTATGAATATACTCAAAGGCAGGAAAAATAGTCTGAGGAAACAAAACAAACATCAGAACAAGATCAAATATGACACAGATAGATGTTGGAGTTACCAGATAGAGAATTTAAACTAATTATGACAGTTGTTATCTCTGGTAGAGAAAAAGTGAGTGACATGCAAGAACAGATATACTATATAAGCAGAGAGATAAATAAACATGAAGAAACAATACTTGATACAAAAGACTGTAATAAGAATAAAGTAGGCCTTTGGCAAATTCATCAGTAGACTTAACAGTCAAGAAAAAAATTAGTAACCTTGAAGATACATCAAAACTAAATCACAAAAAAGAGACGAACAGTCAGAACCAGTACCTGCTGCTGCACACGATGTGATTGCAAACTTTATACAGCTGAGTAGTACTCCATTATGTATGCATATCACACATTCTTTATCCAATTACTCATTGGTGAGCATTTAAGTTTCTTCCATATTTTGGCTGTTGTGAATAGTGATGCAGTAAACATGGTAATGCTGATACCTTTAATATATTTATTTCCTTTTTTAAAAACAAATATGTACCCAGTAGTGGACTTGATGCATTAAGTGGTAGTTCTATTTTTAACTGTTTGAGGAACCTCTATAGAGTTTTGCATAGTGGCTGAACTAATTTACATTTCCACCGACAGTGTGTGAGGGATCTTCTTTCTCCACATCCTCACAACGTCCATTTTGCCTCTTTATGATACAGACCATTTTAACTGGAGTAAGATGATATCGCATCATGGATTTAACTCGCATTTCTCAGATAATTAGTGAATTGAGGATTGTTTTACATATGTTGGCTGGCCATTTGTATGCTTCTTTTTAGAAATGACTTTTGACTGTTTTTAAAATCAAATTATTTATATGTACATTATTACTAGTGAGTTTTAATATACTCTGGTTATTACCCTTGTCAGGTGGACACTTTCCAAATATTTTTCCCAATCTCTGAATGGTCTCTTCACTTTTTTGATTGTTTTCCTTGCAATGCAGAAGCTTTTTAGCTTGACATAGCCCACTTTGTCTATTTTGTTTCAGTGGCCTGTACTTTTGAGGTTTTACGTGCAAATAAATCTTTGCAAAGACCTATATTCTGGAACAGTTTTCTTCTGTTTTTTCTTTCAGTAGTTTCAGGTATTAGATTTAATTCTTTACATCATTCACATTGACTTTTGGTATGGTCAGAGACAGGGATCTAGTTTCATTCTTCTACACATAGTTACCCAGTTTTCTAAGCCCCATTTATTACAGAAACTATCTCTTTGCCATAGTATGTTATTGGCATCTTTATTAAAGATGAGTTGGTTGTAAATGCCTAGATTTATTTTTGGGTTCACTAGTCTGTTCCATTTGTCTATGTGTCATTTTTTATTTGTTTAATATTAATGTCATTTTGAATTAGTTACTATAGCTTTGTAGCACTAAAGCTGTAGTTAGAAGTGTGAAGCTGGTATTTGCCCAGGATTGCTTTGGTTACTCTGGGTCTTTTGTGGTCCCATATAAATTTTACTATTTTTTTTCTATTTCTGTAAACAATATTATTTGTATTTAGACAGAGAGTACCTTTAATCTGTAATTATTTTTGTATAATATTATTATTTTAACAATTCATGAGCTTGGAATACCTTCGTGAAATACTCCAAGCAAAGACAGAAATATATCCCATGTGCTTACATTCAGAAGCTAGAATAATGGACCTCATGAATATTGAGAGTAGATTGGCAGTTATCAGAGTTAGGAGCAGAAGTGAATAAAAATTTATTAATGAATATAAATATATCATTCATTAAAATAAATACAAGCTATTGTTAAACAGACCAGTAATATATTGTATATTTAAAAATAGCTAGATGAAGATAACTATATGACACAACTAATAATAGAACTGAAATAAGAATTAGACAAAAAATTATAGTTAAAAATTTTATTTAACATGTTTATGTCAATATAAAAAGAATTAAATATACAAAATTAAAAAGAAGATAAAACTATCTTTATATATTGATGACATCATTATGCAGACATCCACAAACAATCTACAAAAAAGAATTCCTGGTACTAATAACTGATACAACTCTATAAAAGAATGTGAACTTCTACATATGAGCAATGAACAACTAAAATTAGAAATTAATAAAACAATATCATTTATAATAACATCAAAATATATATCAAAACATGGTCTATATGAAAAAATTGCTAAACACTAATGATAGAAATTTTAAAATAAGCTCTATAGAACTGAAGAATAGTCCCTGCTGGTGAATAGGAAGGCTTAATATTGTTAATATATGAAGTCTTGGAACTTGACTTAAAGTTAGTTTTAATTTAACCGCAAATAAAATCTCAGGAAGTTACTTTGCAGCTATCAGCAAATGGAGTTCAGCATTTGTATAAAAACAAAAGACCCATCATAGCCAACACTACACTGAGGATGAATAAAGTTTGAGTTAAAGTTCCAGTTTCAAGACACTGGCAAACAAAAAGACATTTGTCAATACTGCAAAGTAGAGAGCCCAGTACAGACATACACATATGTAGTCAAATGATTGTTTTTCTAACTGATTTTTTTTTTACAAAGATATAGAATGGCACTGTTTTTAGCATGTGATACTAGAACAATTGGATATACATATTAAAAAGAATTGTAAAACAATCTAGACACTGTCCTTACATCTTTCAAAAAAAAAAACTCAAAATTGATCCTTAATGTAACCATAAACAGATAAAATTTTCAAAAGAAAACAGAAAAGATTATCTATATGCCCTTGGGTTCATGATGAAGCATTAGATAGAAGACAAAAGAACGTGATGTAAAAGAGACAAAATTGAAACATTGGACTGGGTTAAAATTAAAAACTTTTGCTCTGTGCAAAACACTTATGATAATGAAAAGACAGGAGAGATTCTTGTAGAAAATATGTGCTAAACTGACATAACTGACAAAGGAATGATAACCAGAATATTTAAGATCTTTTACAAATAGGCAGTAAGAAAAAAAATCCAATAACGATGAAAAAACATCTGAATGAACCACTTACAAAGGAGATATATAGGCAACAGATAAACATATGAAAATATATCCAACATCACTTGTCATTAGAGAAATGCCAAGTAAAATATAAGACACTTCCAAAATTCAACAAGACACACCTGTTAGAATGATTCAAATCCAAAACAATCTGAAAATGCTTACTGGTGAGGAACACCTATTTATTGTTGGTAGAAATACAACATTTTAATGTAACTTTAGAAGACAATTTGGCAGTTTCTTTCAAAAAATATATAAACATAGTCTTACTCTGTGATCCAGGCATCACACTTGCAGATATTTACCCAACTGTTTCTTTTTTATTTTTTTTATTTTTCTGAAAGTCTGTTCACAAAAATCCTTTACAAAAATGTTCACAGAAGCCTGTATGTGTATATTCACAATTGCCAACAACTTAAGGAAAGCAAATAGAAAAATGGATAAATAAACTATGGCACACATAAGTGTAAAAAGAAATGCACTACTGTGCCACAATATGAAGCAGTTGAAGCTAAAATGCATATTGTCAAGTAAAGGAAGCAAGCCTGAAAAATCCACGCACAGTTGATTCTCACCATGTGCTATTCGGAACTTGAAGAATTATAGAGATGCTAGATCAGCACTTGCCAGAAAGCAATGTGTGTGGAGAGATTGCGGGAGGATAAAACAGGCGAAGCATAGGGAATTTTATAGGGCAGTGAGACTGTTATTTTTTATACACAATGTTTAATACGTGACGTGGACTTATCAAAGCCTGTAGGGTATCCAGGCATGGTGATCCATTGATGTAATTCTATCACTTTGGGAAGCCAAGGTGGAAGGATTACTTAAGGGAGGGCTGGAGTTCAACACCAGCCTGAGCTGCATAGAAAAAATTGTCTGTACAAAATAAATAAATAAACAAATAGTCATGATGGTGCACACCTACAGTCCTAGCTAATCAGGATGATGAAACATAATGATTGCTTGAGCTGAGGAGTTTGAGGTTGCAGTGAGCTATGACTCACCACTATACCCCAGCCTGTGTGACAGAGGAAGACCCAATCTGAGAAAAAACAGAAAACAAAACAAAACAAAACAAAACAAAACAAAAAAAGAAAAAAGGAAGGGAAAAAACTTTGCTGTAGAAAAGTAATCTGTAATATAAAAATTAAAAAGCAGAAAGAGGTCAAAGGATCCAAAAGTTGAGTTCAGAATTTGACAAAAATTTGCGTATTAAACCTATATCAAGCACCCTCCATGAAAATGGTGGGAGAGTAAGGTGCTGAACTAAGGACTTTTGGAAATGAGTGGAGTCTGTAAGACTAGGTGAACATAAAACTGTATATGATCACTGAACTCTAGTAGATGAAGTAATACCTTAGGGTGAGGGCTGACAAAGTACACATGTGTTCTGGAAAAATCAAGAAAATGACTTCTGATGGCTGCAGACAAGGGTATCGCTGTTGGTGTGAGAGGCACAGGCAAGCAGGGGAAAGAAGCTAGAATGCTCCATGTGTAATGGATTACAGCTGTAGACATTGGTAGGTGCTTAGGTTTAGCCTAATATTGATACAGATGATTTTGTATAGAAATGTTTATAGATGTGCATATATGCAAAAGTAGTATCTACAGATACATGTTTTTTTCTTTGTTAACTAGTATACGTAGAGGCAGTATCATCCTAATTGCAATGTGTACAGGTAATACTCAGACATTGGTTGATAATACTACTTTCCCCGTAAAGGAACCAGAGTAATGGTTAGAGGATCGACTCATTCTTGAATTGGGGCAACAAATATACAAGATGAAATATCTTAAATCATACCAGAACATAAGAAAGTGCTCCAAAATAGCTAGAACTTTATATCAAGGGTACGTCAACCACATCGAACAGTTTCAGTTGCCAAAAATGGAAAAAGTCCAACAGAAATAATAAATCTATAAAGCACTATTGTATCATTACAGAAGACTTCCAAATGACTTATAGAATAATTGGTCCTTAAGAAAGTGAAGCATAAATTTTCACTTTTTAGCTATAAGCTATACATAGTACCCTCTTTCCTACCAGTACAGTATGAAAACAGGAAAACTTTAGAGTGAAGAAAGTTTTTTTAAGAAGAAACTCTATTTTATTTATGCAGATTTTCACACATGCTCTTCATAATGATCTAAAATTTATTCCTTTTTTTTTTTTTTTTTTGAGATGGAGCCTCAAGCTATCCCCCTGGGTAGAGTGCCATGGCATCACAGCTCACGGCAACCTCCAAATCCTGGGCTCAAGTGAGTCGCCTGCCGCAGCCTCCCAAGTAGCTGGGACCATAGGCGCCTGCCACAACGCCCGGCCATTTTTTGGTTGCAGCCGTCATTGTTGTTTGGCGGACCAGGCTGGGGATTTGAACCCTCCACCTTAGGTGTACGTGACTGGCACCCTAGCCAATTGAGCCACAGGCACCGAGCCTATACTTTTATCATTACGTTTCTTTTCATAGAATTTCCTTTAGCCATTCTTTGTGGTAAGTCAGATGGTGTCAAATTATATTAATCTTTATTGATTTGAAAATGTCTTGATTTCCTCATCATTTCTGCAAAAAATGCATGCATTGGAAGTAGAAGCCTAGATTCACAGTTCAACACTTGAATAATATATCAATTGTTATGCCTAGAGTGAGGAAAAAATTAATACTCACCCAGCCGGTTAAGTTTAACATCCACAGTGATAAGGTATGTTGTCATGTTCCTTTAATAGAATGTCACGAGAATGGGCACCTCACTTCTGTGGACTTCACAAAAGCCAATAATCCTTGTCTAATCATGAGAAAAATATGAAATAAATCCCAGTCAAGGAAGATTCTACAAAATATCTGCATGATACTCCTTAAAAAAAAAAAATCCAGAACATCAAAACAAGGATAATCTGAGAAAATATTACAGCCAAGAGAAATCTAAGGCAATGCTACTAAACGTAATGTGATAACTTGCATGTGATTCTGGAACAGAAAAAAGTAGATAAAAACGAAAGAAATGTGAATAAACCACAAACTTTATGAATAAATAATATATCAATGTTATCATTAGTTATGATAAATATACTAATTAAAAATATTAATTAGAAAAAACTGGATAAAGAGTATAGGGCAACTCTCTGTACTACCTAGAGAACTTTTCTCTAACTATAAAACTGCTCTAAAATAGAAAGCTTATACAGCCTGGGGTGTTGCCTCACACCTGTAAACCCTAGCAATTGGGGTGGCTGAAGCAGGTGAATTGCTTGTGCTCAGGAGTTCAAGACCAGCCTAAGCAAGAGTTGAGACCCCATTTCCACTAAAAATACAAAAACTAGCTGTGGTCATGGGCACTTATAGTCTCAACTACTTGGGAGGTCAAGACAAGAGGATGGCATGAGACCAAGAGTTTGAGGTTTCTGTAAGCTGTGAAGCCACAGCATTCTACCCAGGGCAATAGAGTGGGTAGACTCTGTCTTAAAATAAAAAATTAAAAGTTTATATAAAATATGTCTATAACACAATAACTTTTAAATTAAATATGTGAAGAAGAATAAAATAAAAAGATCACTATGAAGCCTGACAGTTTGTATGCAAAAAATACATTCTACAAGGTCATAGAAAATTATTCCCTGAATTAATCATTGCGTCTGATCTTACTAACGTCCAATACAAAGTAGGAAAACACTTCATTATGTGATTATAAGAAATGTTATTTGCCTAACAAATTTCTTGGCAGACAGTAAGATCTGTATTATAAAGGATGGTTGAATGAATATGTAAATAGATGAAAGAAAAGTTACATAAGAAGTTTCCCTTTGTGCTTTTTATTCCCAATTTTCTAATGTTTCCCACTGACTCCCTAACTTCACTGTGTTAAGCTCCCAGTTTGGGCATGCTTCCATTTGTAATTCTTTTCATTGTAGCTTGAAAGATAGACCAGTTGTTTATTTAAATAGTCTCCCTAGCACTTCCAGATATTATTTTTTTACAACATATGATGAATTTAGCACCTTTCTAAACATTTCTGCAATATTATAATCTAGAGTAATCTGTAGGAGAAGTGAAAGAACTTAGATTCAGAAGAAATAAATCTTGGCTCACATATTAATATAATAAATTTAGAAGTTTAAGAAATAGATAGAGGCTAAGTCCACACTATGAACTTCCCCCAAGTGTTATAGGTATAAGGCAGGCTCTGTGGCCTAGTGTAGGAAGCTGTTTCTTTCTTATGTTGACAACAACGAATTATACACAGAAGTTATCTAAAATATTAAATGGATAAATTTAATGAATTAATTCCTAAAATGTATATTCCTAAAGTTTCTCATTTGTAGGTATTAGGGCAGGTAAGTTAAAAATTCTTATTTTTAGAAATACAAATATAAACCAAGAGACTATATAAAAATATATATATATATTTTTTTTTTGAGACAAAGCCTCAAGTTGTCCCCCTGGGTAGAATGCTTTGGCATCACAGCTCACAGCAACCTCCAACTCCTGGGCTCAAGTGAGTCTCCTGCCGCAGCCTTCCAAGTAGCTGGGATCACAGGCGCCCGCCACAACACCTGGCTTTTTTTTTGGTTGGAGCCTTCGTTTGCTGTTTTGGCGGGCCTGGGCTGGATTCGAACCTGCCACCTTAGGTGTATGTGGCTGGCGCCTTAGCCGCTTGAGCCACAGGCACTGAGCCAAAAACATAATTCTTATAAGCACTTCCATTTTACAAAAACTAACTGCTGCCAATATAGACTTTCCAATGAAGTGTATAGATTCTCAAACACTGAATAGCATAATTCTTTTGAAACTTTCAACATAAATTTTAAGCAGTCTCTCAAGTGGCTTAAAAAGAATCAAACCAACAGAATTGTCTTATTAATTAAATAGAATTTCCATCAAAACAGTAGTTATTCGTTATCACTGAGAAGCAAATATATTTTATGTCCAAATTCATGTTTACACTACATATTCAAACTCCATTTCATGAATGATATTTAATAGCGGGTTTCTTAAATCAAGAAATAAAAATGTATATTCTCCAGACTTTGCTCAGTATGATATTTTCAAGCAGCTGTTTTAAATCAAGTTTTGTAATTTTTGGCTCTGCAGGTTCTCAGAAATGCTAACTGATTATTTTTGACTACCTGGACAAGAAGTCAAAGAAAATAACAAAGCACAAAATAATGTCTTGAATTCAGCAGTTTAATCCACACAGCGTCTTTTCTATTCTTTCAGTTAACTTTCCTGTGGCTTGATGTGTGTTATTTGCCAAACAAGTTCTTTTGTTTATTTCTTTTGTTTTTGGTGAATTCAATTTCTTTCTAACCAGATGCAGCCTTGAATCATTAAGGCCACCTGTTCCCAGACATTGCTACCTGGGCATTCAGCCACTATAATGCCACAGTTTCTGAATGAATGCGAGAGTATTGATTAGCTTTCCATACCCACAAAGAAATCCACACAGAATTTTATCTGATAGTGTTGAAAAGTAATCCCTTTTTCTCGTGTTGCTTTGGTATGATTTTTGTTTGTTTTGTAGGACAGGGAAATATATATGTATATATATATTTTTAATTTGCCAGAAAAAATGAAATATAAAATTTAAAATGCAGTTAAGTTTAAAATAGAATAATATACTCTATAGGCTACTTTTAAGATTTTAGTTTCAGAATATGATATTTTAAAATTCTAACTTCTGATATTCAGAATCCACCAGGAATTAAGCTATGTTACCTATTAAATTAAGTATATTGTTTATGGAAAACACACTAGGGAACAATGACTTTGGGGTAGAATTACAAAAAGAGGCCATTAAAAACTTAGCTAGAGCTATGTCAGTTAAGGAAATAACTTAGTAAATTAATGTTAATGTTAATAGTACTTTGCTTTTTGGAGATTATTTTAACACTCTGCCCATATGCAAAGGTTAAAAGAGAAAAGGAGGCTAAGACTATTTTTGTATTTGTCTTACAATATCGCCCTTAATTGGAGTAACACCACGTGACAACCTATTTGCTCTATACATATTAATTCAGCATAAACTCATGTAACCTTTTGAAGTAGGTAAATCACCTTTTTGCACATTTTACAGATAGGAAATTGAGAACAGAGTAACTTTCCTGATGTCAAAGAATGAATGCATAGAACCATGTTTTAAATCCAGATGGTTTTGTTGAAGAAACCGTGCTCTAACCAATCCATTCTATTGTCCCCTGTCCAATGAACTAGCATAGAACTGATTTTATGAAGACAAAAATACGCACCTGTTAGTTGTTTTTATTAATTTTGCAGCTGTTATAATTTTTGTTTGGAAAGTATTTAATTTAAAATATATTACTCTGATATGGCATTTATAAGAAGAAATCAACATGGATTGTATTCATGTTGGATTCACATGGATTGTAAAGAAGGTGTCATTTTACTGAGAACAATTACAAATAGATCATTTTAAACATTTGGGAGGAATAAAAAAAAGAAAACGTGAGACTGGAGTTTTCCTTGGCATCAAAACCAGGTACAAATCAATTTGTGACCTTGAAAAATTATAACTTTTTGATATTCACTTTGTTCTTAGGGATCAACCCATTAAAAATCAAATAAAAAGGCATTAAACCCAACTGTCAACATTATTTGCATGGTTCTAATTATGAGCAGAGAAATTGTTGTAATTGATGTAACCCTTTTTATGATACAAACTGTAACCAAACATTGTCCTCCAATTCTCATGTAAAAAATACATGTGTGATAATATAGTCCAGCATGATGAAATAATAAACCTAGTTTTAAATTTTTTTATTTTACATGCTGATCAAAATTTAACTAGAGAGGAAGAAAAAATATAGGTAATATTTCTAGAAAAGTAGATGATCTCCTCATTGTTAAAATGGCATGAACAATTATATTCTTCTTTCCATTTGTGACTGGTTGTTTCAGTTTGAAAGGTGATTTAGAATATTACTTTAGCATTTATTCTGGCATGGGTAAATTTCCCATATTAGGCATAAATATTTTCCAGGCACCGTATAAATTCACAGTTGCCTTTGCAAATTTCAAATGTTGCTTATCTTTTGGGTTTTTTTTTCTTTGCCTTTAATTCACGCAAGGAATACTTAAACAAAAAGGGTCCTCTCTAATCTTGACATAAATAAATCTCAGAAACTTTAGCCGATTTTTAAACAAAGATATCTCCTTATGGAATAAAGAAACTTCCCTAAAATTGTTCCCATTAAGAATATTTCCTGAAGACAAAAGCACCATGTGTAGTTACAATAAAGTTCCCACTTAATTATAATGTGACCCACTGTAAAATATGATATTAACATGTCACATCGATTTCATGCCACCCTCTTCTCAGGCTATTTAGCATAACAAATTTCATGCTAATCAGTTGGAGCATTTAAAGTCAAAAATGGAAGTTTGTCCTTTCTGCATATCTTATGAAACATACACAGACACACATATACTTATGGTAAATGTGACGATGTATTGCAGTATAAACTAGCATTGAGATGGTAGCAGAATGTGATATTATTATAAATTAGATTCAAATAGGAAAATAGTTAATTAATATTATTAAAATACTATTACAATAAATAGAAAACATGATATAGTCTGTGAGATATCTAAGAAGAGCTCATATGGAAAAACATACATCAAAAATTACAATAGTTATCTCCATACATTACAATTTCTAATGTTCATTTCTTTGCATATATGGTGTTTCATATTTTTCCATGGTGTGAATGAATAAATGGTTAACTTTGTAAATGTTAAGACCATGGAGGCCAGATTTTAATTTTTAAGGTTAACAGATTACAAAATTGATTTAGAAAATACAAAAAATACATACAAGAGATGAGTTATGTTTCTTGATTTGATAGATAAAGATGTTAGTAAGAAACCTTCTTCTTATGTGGGACAATTGCAATACTGTGACATTAAGTGAAAAAGAACTACCTAAAGGAAGTGGAGAGTGAATAAAAGCAGACATACTGGAACAACTGAGAACTTGTTCGAAGGAGAGGAGTCTTGGAGATAGGGAGTGAGATTCCATGTCCATGTTATTTAGCCTGCGACCATGGATAGCACACGCATCTCACATGTTTCACATGATAACAACTATCAAAAGCTCACACACAGTCTTTTTGGCTTAAGGAAAGTGTGTGGGGGAAACCAAGAAATATAATATAGAAGAGAGTGGGAAATATTCATCAAAATAAATAAATATCATCAAACTCTGTCCACTTACATTTTTATCGTATCCCTTATCATAGTTTCTAACAGAATCAAAGAAAGGCAAAGACAGAATGGAGAGAGGAGATGGCATATTAAAAGAAAAAAGCCAGTTCCAGCTAGTCAAGAAAGTTTAATGCTAAGATAAATAATTTTCAATAGAATAAATAATAACATTATTAATAATATTGATATAATTATAATTAATATAATGCAGTATGTTATACATGATCATAATTTATTATATATAATGATTCTATAATATTTGACATGTATTTATAATAAAATTATATAATTTTCAAATCTTATAATATTACTAACAATACAGCATTTTTACAAGTTAAAAAAAGTATAATTCAAAATGTCTAGGGTGGAATATAAAGATACCTAAAATATGATTAATCAAAAATATGAAGCATATACTAAGATAAAAAGATTGGCCTAAGAAGAATCAGCCACTAGAAGCAAGAGGCAAACGTTTCAATGGCCGTTATAAGCAATTTAATTATAGCAACGCATATTATAATACATGAAATTCCAGTAGTAGGAAAAATTCTTAATAAAGGACATAAAGAGTAAAAATAATCAAATAGATATTCTAAAAATGGAAACGTTAAGTTCAAGGAGGGAAAGATTAAAACCGATCAAAAAATATTCAGGAAAGAAATGATCATGATTTTTCTAAATTGTTATATTTTCAGACACAGTTGAACACCAGGTGAGGCGAGTACAAATAACCTCAGAGACACATCACATGCAAACTGCTTACACCACCCTCCAGAGGTGTGGCAAAACTGGGAAAATGTAACATGAAAACATCATTATAATAAAGAGTAAAAATTATCTATCAGAAACTAAGGAGGACAGAAAAGTGTGAATAAGAGCTTAAAACTGATGAGCCAGAATTTTACATCCTGAAAAAAATTGCATTAAATAAAGAAAGGAAACAAATTTAAAAAGAAAATAAAGTAATTTTCAGGAGCTGACTTGCACCAAACGTAAATTTTTTTTTTTTAATTTGTACACTGAAATGTGATCAGATCAATGTTAAGAAGGATCAGGAACAAGACAAGACTGTTCACTCTCATAATGTCACTTATCCTTTTACCAGACGTGCCACCCAGTGCAAATAAGGCAAGAAATATGAAGTGTGAATATTCAGATTTGTATAAAAAGAGAAAAAATATCTTTCTTTTCTGACACTATATAAAAGTATAAGAAAATCCAAATACGTAAAAGCTACTATTAATAAACAAATTTAGCAAAGTTGTAGGATACACAAAATTTGTATTTCTACACAGTAATTTTTTAATGAAAAATTAGAAGAGAAAACTAAAAACAAGAACACCATCTATAATGTTATATAAAATAAAAATATTGCAGTAAATTTAATAGAATTGTCTCCTAAAATTGTAAAATATTTTCATATCAGAGAAATTAAACTTAAATGTACTGAAAAATGTATGGTCTAGAATTTGGAAACTCCATATTCTAAAATTAAATTTTCTCACAAATTACCTATACAAGCAAAGAAATTCTAATCAAATTTAGCAGACTTTTTGAAGAATTTTATATGGTTACTTTTTAATTTTTATGAAAATAAATGTACCCATTTAATAGCTGAAAAAGTTCTGAAAATATGAACAAAATTGGAAGACTTATGCAATAAAGTTACTGTAGACAAACAGTGTGATTTTGGTTTAAGGATAGAAATATAGAGCCATCAATCTCCTATCTAAATAGAGTCCAGTACAGAGATACACATACTTAGTTGATTATTTTATAGTTAGGTTGATTTCCACGTCTTGCCTAATGTAAATAATTCTTCCATAAATCTGGGAGTGAAGATATTCTATTAACATATTGATTTCAGTTCATTTGGATATTTACATAGAGTGCAATTACTGGATTATGGGATAGTTCTGTTTAGGAAGAACTTGCATACCATTTTCCTATAATCATTTGCCTTACTATCAACCGTTGTACAAAAGTTACTGCTTCTGTTATCCTCACCAATGCTTATTATCCTTCATCTTTTTGATAAAAGCCATTCTAACAGGTGTGAGGCAATAATTTATTATGACTTTAATGTGTATCTCCCTAATGTTCAGGGACGCTAACCATTTTTTACTGTATTTGTTGGTTATTTCATACTTCTTATGAAAACAATTTGTCAGGTTTCTTGCCCAATTTTGCTTTTTCCTTTTTTTATTTTAATAGAGTTGTGTGTACAAGTGTTTTTTGTTAAATATGAATTGTTTAATGCTGAAATAAGGGCTTTTAGTGTACATATCCCCAGAATAGTGGACATTGTACCAAATAGGTATTTTTTCTCCATTAATCCATCCCATGAGTGTCTAACATGCATTAGACCAGTTAATGACCATATATTCATAATTTAGCATCCACTCATAAGTGAAAACATGTAGTATGTGTTATTCCATTCCCAATATACTTTACTTAGAATAATGGTCTCCAGTTCTATCCAGGGTGCTTCTTTTTATGGTTAATATTACTCCAGGGATGTGTGTGTGGATGTGTGTGTCTTTATCCACTCATCACCTGATAGCCGCATAGGTTGATTTTCTACCTTTGCAATTGTGAATCGTGATGCAATAAACACATAGGTGGAGGTGTCTTTTTCGTACAATAATTTTTTTTCATCGGTAGATATTCAGTAGCACGTTGCTGGATCAAGTGATAGGTTCACATTTAGTTCTTCTGGGACTCTCCATTTTGTTTGCCTTAAGTTTCATTCCCATAAACATTGTATGAATGATCCTTTTTCACCGCAATTGCAAAAACAGACAGTGTTGACTTACTAATAATAGCCATTCTCATAGTCGTAAGGTTATATCTCACTGTGGTTTCTATTGAGCAGTTTTTCATAAATTTTTTGGTCATTATACACTTTTTAATGAAAATATGTTCATGTCTTTTGTCAAATTTTTGATGGGGTTATTTGTTTTTATCTTGCTGATGTGTTAGGGTTCTTCCTAGATTCTGAATATTAGTCCTTCGTCAGATACAATGTTTGTGAATATTTTTTCACAACCTGCAGGTTGTCTGTTTACTCAGTTGATTTTATCCTTTGCTATTAATTTAGTTAAACCTTATTTAGTAATTTGTGTTACTGCTAGATTGTCTTTTGGGGTCTTAGTCGTAAATTTTGGCCTAGACCAATGTTCTGTGTTTTCTTCTAGAATTTTTATGGTGTCAGGTACTGTGCTTTAATGTTTAACCCATCTAGGGATAGAAATAATCTACCTCAAAATAATAAAAGGCATATATGACAAAATTAGAGAAGGCATCCTACTAAATGAGAAAAAGTTGAAAATATTCCCACTAAAAACCGAAACAGATTAAGGATATCTATTGTCACCACCTATTGTACTGGATGTCTTGACCACAGCAATCAGGCAAGAGGAAGAATTAAAGAGTAGCTACATTAAAAAAGAGAAGGTCAAACTATTCCTTTTTGCCAATGACATGATTTTATATCTACAAAAATTCTAACAATTTCTCAAAAAGACCTCTAGAATTCATATATAAGTTTAGTAAAATCTGTTATAAATTAATGTTGCCCGATTAGCAGAATTTCTATGCCACATAATTGCTGAGATTAAAAGGTGAAAAAAAACTTTTCAAATAAAACAAAATCTCTTTTCTTCTCTGTCTTCTTAAATGCAAAGAGAATTATTTTTCAAAGATGCCTTGAAATAATACCAATGTCATCTTTGGTAGATCAAATAATTTCAGTGATCTATACAGAGAAGTTTCCCATGGTTGTGTATTGGTAAGTACCACAGAAGAAAGATTTTCCTATGTATTCTCATGGAATTTTGAAAGTGAATCTGGATTTGGTAAGAATTAATAATCATTTATTTATATCCACATAAAAAAATCTTGCTTTAATTTTGTAATTTCTTGCATAGAATATCAATTTTGGTAAAAGTAAGTGATATACAAATCTATCAATACTTTTTTTAATGTAGAGATTTCCTGGAATAGGCATTTTTAAATGAATGAATGTATCTTGAACAGCACGTCACATACCTAAAAGTTGAAAGGTTTACTACATCTTTCTGAACATAGAAGCCACATCACAATGAGGTTATGTTAGGGGTCTCAAACAACAAGTGGAAGTAAATGTAGGGTCAGATTCCCAGTTATGTCAGTTAAATTCCAGTGACTGTATCTACTAAAATGTACTGCAATGACTTTCCTTACATCTGAATAGAAAATTAATGGCAAACATTTTATTCATAAGTTAACAGAATTTTCTGTTGTGCTAATCTTGATAACATACTCAGAAGTAAAAGATACCTAGCTATGTTGTCTAGCCTCCATTAGTGATATGGTTGGAATAGATTTCACTATATGTGTACTTTTATCCTAACATGACAGATGAGGCTGCTTTCTACAATGTTCTTAAACTCCACAGAAAAACATGAAACATAAACTCATTATCCTGAATAACAATTCCAGGCCAGGCATTTGCTAAAAATACCAGGTTCTGGGCTGCAAATTGCTGCAAGTAGATGAAAATAGGATTAATACAAGTCTTCTGTGGATGCCTGCAAGAATCCTTTGTAAAGACAATATAGAGTCTTCTTCAAGCTTCCTTGTATAAAGCTCAAAGCCAGTGGAAAATTATTTTGAATACTTGTGCTATAACACTTCACCAAATTCACAATGTTAGAAATGTGACCACATTCACAATATTAGAAATATAGGCTAAATTTCTATATGAGCAACATTCTTATAATTTAGAAGTTGCTTGGTCAAAATAGCATAATGGTAAGAAATAGCAGTGCTAGTTTCTCACAGTATATTTTAGATATTTTATTAAAGTTAAAACTGTTTAGACATTTTACTAATTTCTCTGATCTCTTTTTGCTCACCAAACTCAGTTTCAATATTAATACATTAGCACATATGAGCGATATTCTATTTTTTTTTTTTTTGAGACGGAGCCTCAAGCTATCCCCCTGGGTAGAGTGCTATGGCATCACAGCTCACAGCAACCTCCAACTCCTGGGCTCAAGCGAGTCTCCTGCCTCAGCCTCCAAAGTAGCTGGGACCACAGGCGTCTACCACAATGCCCGGCCATTTTTTGGAAGCAGCCGTCATTGTTGTTTGGCGGGCCAGGCTGGGGATTTGAACCCGCCACC
>CAUYQV010188169.1:0-13796 GCA_963574575.1 Galagoides demidoff
AGTTATCTCAAGAGCTTTGTCCTCTACCTCTGAGATTCTTTCTTCTGCATGGTCTAATCTGTTGTTGATACTTTCTATTGCATCTTTAAGTTCCCTAATTTACTGCTTCAATTCCTTCAGCTCTGCTATATCCTTTCTGTATTTCATATTGTTCATCTCTTATTTGATTCTGTTTTTGGATTTCCTTTGGTTATTTTCCACTTTCTCAGCAATTTCCTTCATTGTTTTCATCATCTGTATTTTAAATTCCCCTTCTTTCATTTCTAGCAAATCTTTATAGATGGAATCCTCTGTAATAGCTATAGCTACCTCATTGTCCCTTGGAGTGGTTGCTCTAGGCTGGTATTTCATGTTGCCAGGATTTGTTTGCTGATTCTTCCTCATGAATATTTTCTTTTATTTGTTTCCTTGCCTTCATTTGCCTTTCAATTCCTCTTACTGTGCCTCTGGCCTAAGGTTTTCATGAGTCCTTTTGGTACAGGATAAAAAGAATGAGAAGATTGAGTATCAAGAGGGAAAAAAATTATTTTAAAAATAGAAAAAAAATAAAGGAGAGGGGGTGAGTAAAAGGGAATATTGACAAAAAGAAGAGAGGCACAGAAAGAGGGATACAGGAGTAATGAAGGTATAGAGTAGGGCACTTTGACCAAACCTTAAAAACACTACTCTGGGGGTTCTGGTTTGGGTGGTTCCCTTGAAGTCAGTAGCTCTTTTCCAGCCTAAGAATACACGGCACCCCACCTCTACCAAATAGAGAGGAAAGACAAAAATACTAGAAATCAAACCAAAACAAAAATAAAAATAATAGGGACAGAAACACTAGTGAAAATGAAGTTCTTATTATTAAAGAAGGTAAAAATGGATGGAACATTATATTTAAACTAGAAACATGAAGAAAGAAAAGAAAAAAATAGAAAAATCTAGAGAGAAAATGTTGAAATACAAACAAAAAAACAAAGCAGTATATGTATCTTGCTGAATATTGTCACAGCAACAGGGGATCTCCTGCAGTATGAGATATTAATTACAATGTTAATACAGTTGTATGAAATGGAGACTGGTGGCTCCTGCTGATTCAGGGTTGAGAGCCTAAATCTCTCCTCAGCCTACTTAAAAGGCACTTTAAGCCGTTAACCTTGGCTAAGCAGAAGGTTTCCCAGGAAAGCACTTATCAGTAGCATCTCTCCTGACATGGCTGCCCACTTATCCAGTGCACCCAAACCCGTCTCACTTTATGTACCTGAGGGCTAAGGCTGAAAGGCAGCCCTGCTACTTCCAAACACTGAAATCTCCTCTCCTCCACAGTCTCAGTCCCGGTCTTTGGCACTGCTTGGTCACTAGATCACTTGCCCAAGGTCTCCCAGCCTGAGCCTAGATATGTGACCCTGAGGGTGGGGCCTACAGGGGCAGTTATCCCACCATGGCTGTGCATGGCTCACAGTCAAACAATATTAGCTCCATTCCAGCTCAGCAGCTCAGTCTGGGGCCCTAGACAATGCTTAAAGTCATCTGTACTCTTGCTCTAGTTCTCCCAAAGTAGTTCAACACAATGCCCAAGTCCAAAAGCCAACAGCCCACAGGAAAGGATTTCAGTGTTTGCAATCTCACTGCTGTTGTAATTACAGGTGTGGCAAACTGAACGAATGCTACCACTTGCTAATCCTCCACTGCTTTTGTCTTCCTCTTGGGGTCCAGAACTCTCTTACTGTCTCCCTGTATCCCCAAAGGAATGATTGTGGGCAGAGCCCACAATTCAGAGATGCCTGGAGTCTTCTTTCCCTAATCTCACCATGCTCAGTTGCAAAGAAGCTGTTACTTGGCTGCCATCTTGATCTCTATCCTTGACTACTGTAGTTTTATAGGAAGTATTTGAGTTGAGTAGTGTCAGTCTTCTATTTTGCTCTCCCCTTTCAATATTTTGTTAGCTAATTCAGGTCCTTTGCCTCTCTCTCTCCCCACACACATTTAGAGTCTGTTTGCTGATATCCATAAAATAATTTGTTGGAATTTTTATTGGAGTTAAATTGAATCTATTGAATCTATTGATCAAGTTGGAACAAATTTACATTGTGATAATACTGGGTCATCTTATCCATGGGTACAGAATGTCCCCATTTATTTAGTTTTTTTTATTTCTTTCATTAAAGCTTGAAGTTTTTCTAATACTGAATTAGTGCACATTTTGTTGAATTTATCACTAAGTACTACATCTATGGGGTTTTATTGTAAATGGTATTGTGGTTTCAAATTCATATTCCACTTACTTATTCCTAGTATGTAGGAAAGTGATTGGTTATTTTTTTATATTAACCTTATATCCTACCACTTGCTGTACTTGCTTATTAGTTCAGATGTTTTTGGATTTTATATCCTTTTGAATTTTATACAAAGATAATCATATTGTCTGTAAAAATTCCTTCCCTTCAAATCCGCATAATTTTTATTTCCTTTTCTTATCTTACTGCATTAGCTAAGAATTCAAGTATGATGTTTAAAGGGAATGATGAGAAGAGAAATCCTCACTTTGTTTACATATAACCTTTGTGCTTCTAGTTTCTCATCATTAAGTATGATGTTAGCTGTAGGCTTCCTGTATTCTTTATCAAGTAGAGAAAGCTTTTCTCAATTTCAAGTTTATTGTGAGTTTTGAAAAAAAAAAGGTATTAGATACCATCAAATGTTTTCTCTTTATCTAGTGATATGATCATGTTATTTTTTCTGCTTTATCCTGTGGATCTGATGAATTACATCAATTATTTTTAGTTTTATTTTTATTGATGCATAATTTAAATATATGGTTTAGGGATACATATAATAATTTAATATATTCCCATAATTTGTAAAGATAAATAAGTGTATTTGGGATATCCATCACTTTATATATTTGACTTTTCTTTTGATTATTTCAGAATATTATAGGGGTACATATGTTCTGGTTACATATCTTTCTTGTGTACATTTCAAGTCAAAGTTATAGGTATACACTTAATCCAGAATGAGTGCATTATACCAGTTATGTGAGAATTTACCCAACTTTACTGCCCCCCACACCTACTTAATCTCCATTGAGTTTACTTCCATAAGTGCATATATGTTTTGGTCAACTTATTCAAATTTAGTATTGAGTACATGTGGTGTTTATTTTTCCATTCTTGTGATACTTCATTTAAAATAATGTACTCCAATCCTATCCAGGTTGTTACAAAAGATACTAGATCACAATATTTTTATGGCTGGTGGTACTCCATAGTATATATATTCCACATTTAATTAGTCCACTCATGTATTGATGGGCACTTGGGTTGTTTCCACATCTCTGCAATTGTGAATTGTACTGCTATGAACATTTGAATGCAAGTATCTTTTTATACAAAATGTCCTTTTTCCATTAGGTAAATACCTAATAGTGTGGTTGCTGGATCAAATGTAGGTCTACATTTATTTATTTTTTATTTTTTGAGACAGAGTCTCACTATGTCAGCCTTGGTAGAGTTCTGTGGCATCACAGCTCACAGCAACATCCACCTCCTGGACTTAAGCAATTCTCTTGCCTCAGCATCCCAAGTAGCTGGGGTGACAGGTTCCCACCACAACACCGCCTATCTTTTTTGTTGCAGCTGTCATATTGTTTAGGAGGCCACCAGCCTTAGTATATGTGGCTGGCACCCTATTCCATGAGCTACAGATGCCGAGCCTAGGTCTACTTTTAGTTCTTTGAAGTACCTCTATACTACTTTCTATAGCAGTTATACTAGGTTGCAATCCCACCAATAGTATACAAGTATTTCTTTTTCTCCACATCTACACCATCACTTGATGTTTTGGGACTTCTTAATAACAGTCCTTCTCACTAGATTTAGATCATATCTTATTGTGTTTTTTTTTCTTATTGTGGTTTTGATTGACATTACCCTGATAATTAGAGATATTAAGCATTTTTTTCATGTGTTTGTTGGCCATTAGACTATCTTCATTTGAAAAATTTATGTTCTTGTCTTTTACCTGCTTTTTCATGGAGTTGTTTGATCTTTTATTAATGATTTGCTTGAGTTCTTTGTAGATTCTTAGACCCAGCTGTTTATCAGATATATAGCATGGAAATAATTTCTCCCATTCCGTAGTGTGCCTATTCACTCTATTGATATATCCTTAGCCATCCTGAAAGTTTGTATTTGATTAGGTCCCATTTGTTTATTTTTGTTGTTGCTGTGACTGTTTTAGGAGTCTTATTTATGAATTCTATCCTGGGCCAATATCTATGAGTTTTTCCAACAGTTTCTTTTAGAATTCTTATAGTTTCCTGGCTTAAGTTTGATTCTTCAGGAGCAGATCCTGTATTGCTCTTTTATACATGGCTATCCAGTTTTCCCAGTACCATTTATTGAACAAAAATTATTTTCCTAGTGCATATTATTGTGTGCTTTGTCAAAGATCAGAAGGACGTATGAGGATGGTTTCATCCCTGGGTTCTCTTTTCTGATCCTTATATCTATGTCTCTGTTTCTGTGCCAGTCTCTTGCTATTTTGTTTACTATGACCTTGTAGTATAGCCTTAAGTCTGGTAATGTGATACTTTCCAATTTCTTCATATTATATAAAGTTGCATTGGCCATTTGGAGGCTTTCATTTTTACATACAAAGCATAGAACTATTTTTTTTTTCTAGATAGGTGTAAAATAGTGTTACTATTTTAACGGGGATTGTACTGAACTTGTAATCATTTTGGGTAGCTTAGCCCTTTTTGCAATGTTGATTTTACCAATCCATAAGATGGTATGTTAGAAATATATTTAACTAAGGAGGTGAAAGACCTCTACAAGGACAATGGGGAAACACTGAGGAAGGGAAGAGCAGGGGATGTAAGCAGATGGAAAAACATTAATTAATTTTAAACTGTTGAAACAGCCTTTCATATCTGTGATAAAGAGTATGATGCTGTTTGTTGATGTATTATTATTTTCATATACTATTGGGTTTGATTTACTGATATTTTGTTTGGATATTTTCATTTATGTTCAAGAGATAATTATCTCTAATTTTTTCTCTTTGTGATGACACTTTCTGATTTCTTTATTTGGGTAATGCTGGCTTCACAGAGTGAGTTCGGAAGTGTTCCCTTTGCTTCTATCTCTGAAAAACAATATGGAAAAGTGGTACAATTTCTTCCATAAATGCTTGGTATAATTTACCAGTGAACCTATCTGGGCCCAGAGATTTCTGTTTTATAAAGTGTTCATTCAATTTTGTATTATTTATTTATTTATTTCAGACTAATATGTGGGTACAAATAATTAGGTTACAACATTTGCATTTGTTAGGTAAGATCCCTGTTGTAGCTGTGGCCCACAACCAGGAGGTATGGCATATGTCCCTACATTATGCCCATTAGGTGGGAGGACACCAATCCCACGCCCTGCTCCCATCTCCCCCCTTGACCTGAATTAACCTGTTTTTTTCTCTTATATGAGCATGTATTAGTTAATTTATTGGCTTCATATTAGTATTGAGTACATTGGATATTTGCTTTTCCATTCATTTGATACATTACTAAAGAAAATGTTCTCCAACTCTATCTAGATTAATACAAAAGATGCAAAATCTCCATTTTTTATGGATGAAAAGAATATATATCAGAGTTCATTAATCCATTCCTGAGTTGATGGGCACTTGAGTTTTTTCCACATTTCGACAATTACAAATTGAGCTGTTATAAACAATCTAGAGTAAATGTCCTTATGACAAAATAATTTCTTTTTCTTCTCAGTAGATACCTACTAATGGAATTGTGGGATCCAACTAAAGGTATATTTTGAGTTTTTTTGAAGATTCTCCATACTTCTTTCCAAAGAGTCTGTATTTGTTTGCCATCCCACCAACAGTGTAAGAGTGTTTCCTTCTCTCCATATTTACGCAAACATCTGCAGCTTTGGGACTTTGTGATGTGGGTTACCGTCACTTGGGTTAGGTTTTGATTTGCATTTATCTGATGAATAATGAACATTTTTTCATTTGTTTCTTGGCCCATCATCTGTCTTTTTCAGGGAAAGTTCTGTTCATGTCTCTTGTCCAATGATAGATGGAATTGTTTGCTCTTTTTGTTGTTATTGTTAATTAATTTGAGTTCTTGGTAGATTCTGGTTATTGACCCCTTGTCAGATTTATAACATACAACTATCTGGTTGACTACTTTTTAAATTTAAAAATGTTAATTGGGTACAATGTTTTTGAGACCTGGTTTGAATTCATGCTATAAATGTGCTTAATGTTTCCATCCCCTAAACTGTGTTCATTTTACCTATTAGGTGAATTCTTACCTCTCCCTCGACCCTGTGCTTTATCATCAATTACTTCCATTTCCCTATATGCACCTGCTTGCCTCTTGGTCAGTTATGATTTACTATGGAGTGTATGTGGTATTTTTTTTTCCTTCCTTGAGATATTCCAATTAGGATAATGTTCTCCAGATCCTTTGATATTGCTGGAAAAGGCATTAGTTCATCCTTTTTATGGCTAAGTAGTACTTTATGGTATACATATACCACATTTTGTTAATTCACTCATTAATTCAAGGGAACTTGGCTTGATTCTAGATCTTTTTGATTGTGAATTCTGTTGCAATGAATACTTGAGTGCAGGTATACAAAATAAATTTTATTAAAACATCTAAAAACAATAAATGCTGATGCAGTTGCAGAGCTAAAGGAATGCTTATATGCTGTTGGAGAAATTGCAAATCAGTACAACCTCTGTAAAAAACAGAGTTTTCCAAGGAACACTTTGTGGCCTAAGTGTTGTTTATAATATTCCTTCATCATTTTTTAAATGTCTATGGAATCCATAATAGTGTCTTCCTTTTCATTTCTGGTATTAATATTTATATATTTTTTGTTGCCTAGTTAGCTGGCTTAGAGGATTATGGAGTTTATTGACTTTTTCCAAGAGCCAGATTTTGGTTTCATTGATTATTTTCTGTTTTTGTTTTCAATTTCATTGATTTCTGTTCTTATTTTTCTTAATATTTGTCCTTCTGCTTACTCTGAATTTATTTTTTTGACTAGATTTCTAAAGTGTATGCTTACATTATTTATTTTATATTTTTCTTCTTTTTTAAAAATGCACTCAGCACTGTAAATTTTTCTGTAAATACTGCCTTCACAGTGTCCTGCACATTTTGATGCATGTGTTTTTATTTCACTTAGTTGACACTATTTAGTTTTTTATTTTTAACTTGTGTTACTTAGAAGTGTGTTGGTTAGCCACCATGAATGTGGAGGATTTTAAGCTCTCTTTCTTTCATAGTTTTCTAATTTAATTCCATTGAGGTCTGAGTGCAGACATTATATGATTTCTATTCTTTTACATGTGTTAGTACATATTTCATGGCCTGGAATGTAGTCTACCTTGTTGAATGTTCAATGTGAGCTTACAGTGAATGTGTATTCTGATATTATTAGATAAACCAGTAGATAGATGACTGTTATACCTACTTGTTTGATGGGGCTTTTGATTTAAATTATGTCTTTACTGAGTTTCTGCCTCCTATCCCTGTCCATTTTTGATGGAGGGGTCTTGAAATATTTAATTATAATAGTATATTCATATATGTCTCTTAGGTTTTTGTTTTTCAGTTTTGCCTCACATATTTTGATGTCCTGTTGTTAGGCACATACACATTAAGGGTTATTATATTTTCTTGAGGACTGATCCTTTTATCATTATGCCCAGATAAATTTTATTATTTAAATTTTTTTTCTTTCTGAGATAAATCTACCATTCTTGCTTTCTTTTGATTAGTGCTAGCATAGTATATTGTTCTGCATCCCTTACTCTTAATCCAAATGTGTACATACATTTAAAGTAGGTTCGTTTTTAATACAGAGTTGGATTTTTTTTTGATTCACTGCAACAATCTCTGCTTTTAAATTGATATATTTAGACTAACATAAATTTATTATCAATACAGTTGGGTTAATATCTACTATAATTTTGACTGTTTTCTGTATGTTGCCCTTGATCTTTGCTATTATTTTTCTTCTACTCTTTTTTATTTTTTGTGGGTATTTTTTTCATTTTTTATTTTTTTCAAAATTATTTTTTAAAAATATCTTTCTATTTATTTATTTATTCAAATTATTATGAGGGTACAAATTTAAGGAAAATTTTAAGTTGTAGAAGAACCCTGCAATGAGGGAGTGTGCTTGACACCCTTCACATTGTACCCATTAGATGAGACACCACCAATTGCCCTCCCTCATCCCACCAATCATCCTACCTCTACCCCCTCACTTCATTCTCCTCATCATTCCACCTTGCTAGACTATATTTATGTTTTATTATTCATATGGACATGTAATTTTTTTTATATATTGGTTTCATGTAAGTGTTCAGTACATTAGGTATATTATTTTCCTTTCTTGGAATACTTTCCTAAGAATAATGTGTTTAATCTTGATCCAGGTAAACACAAAAGATGTAAAATCTCTATCTTTTCTTATGACTGAATAGTATTCCACGGCATACATATAACACAGCTTATTAATCCATTCATGGGGGAGATTGGCACTTGGGTAGATTCCATGTCTCAGTGATTGTAAATTGAGCTGCAATAAACAATTTAGTGCAAATGTCCTTGTGGTAAAATGATTTTTGTTCTTCTAGGTAGATTTTGCTGGATAAAATAGAAAGTCAACTTTTAGTTCTTCAAGAATTCTCCATAACTTCTTTCCATAAAGGTTGTATTAGTTTGTAATCCCACCAGCAATGTAGAAGTGGTCCCTGCTCTAAATATCCATGTCAGCATCTGCAGATTTGGGACTTTGAGATGTGAGTTCATCTTACTGGGATTAAGTGATATCTCATAGTGCTATTAATTTGCATTCCTAAAGATTAAAGCTATGAGCATTTTTTTTCACATGTTTATTGGCCATTCATGTCATCTTTAAAGAAGTTTCTTTTTTATATATTTTTTAAGAGAGACAGAGTCTTACTTTGTCATTCTCGGTAGAGTGCCTTGGCATTACAGCTCACAGCAACCTCTAGCTCTTGGGTTTAAGTGATTCCCTTGCTTTAGTTTCCTAAGTAGCTGGGACTACAGGAGCTCACCATAATGCCTGGTTATTTTTTGTTGCAGTTTGGCTGGGGCTGGGTTTGAACCCACCACCCTCAGTATATGAGGTCAACACCCTACTCACTGAGCCACATAAGTTTCTGTTGAACTCTCTTGTTCACTTAGAAATGGGGTTGTTTGCTCTTTTCTCATTGATTAATTTGAATTCTGTGTAGATTATAGTTATGAGCCCTTTGTTAGATTCATAACATGCAAATATATTCTTCCATTCTGAAGACTGCCTGTTTTCTTTGCTTGTGGTATCCTTAGCTGTGCAGAAGCTTTTAGTTTGATAAAATCCCAGTTATTTATTTGTGTTACTTCTGCAATTTCCAGGGATGGTCTTCATCATAAAATATTTTCCCAGGTCAATATCTTCAAATGTTTTTCCCACACTCTCTTCTAGAATTTTTATTGTTTCATTTTTTTAATTTATATATTTTACCCAGAAAAAATCAATTTTTATCAATGTTGAGAGATGTGTGTCTAGTTTCAGTCTTTTACATGCGGCTAACACATTCTCCCAGCACTGTTTATTAAATAGGAATTCTTTTCCCTACTTCATAATTTTGTTAGGCTTTTCAAAGATCAAATGATGTTATGTGTCTAGGTTCATCTGTACATTCTCTATTCTATTCCATAGATCTATGTTGCTATTTTTGTGCCAGTACCATGCTGTTTTGATCACAATAGACTTATAGTACAAACTGAAGTCTCCTAAACTACTGCCTACAGAGTTTTTATTTCTAAGAATTGCGTTGGTCATTCAGGTTTATTTGTGATTCTATGTGAAACCAAGTATATTATTTTGAATTCTGCCAAGTATGGCATTGGTGCTTCGAAGGGGATTATATTTAATCTGTAGATCCCTTTGGGTAGTATAGACATTTTAACAATGTTGATTCTTCCCAGCCATGATCATGATATGTTGTTCCAATTGTTAATGTCTTCTACTATTTCTTTTCTCAGGGTTTCATAGATCTTTTTTTTTTTTATTAAGTCATATACACATAGATCATGAATACATTCATGTATATGTGAGGTACAATGTGCTGGTTTTTTTAAACAATCTAATGTAGTTACATTTAACCAATCAACATAACTTTCACCTCAATTACTTGATTATTGTGCCAAAACATCTATGTTCTACATTTCACAGATTTGACTTGGACCCTTGTCATATGTTCCATAGGTGTGATCCTGCCTTTTACCCTCCCTCTGTCGAACCTCCCCTCTCCCCATACTCTAGGGCAAAAAAAGAAAAAGATTTTTGCCCCAAATTATTCATTGCAGCTCAATTTGTAATAGCCAAGTCATGGAAGAAGCCCAAGTGTCCCTTGGCCCATGAATGGATTAATAAATTAGTATAGGTTTACCATGGAATACTAAGCAGCCTTAAAAAAGATAAAGCCTTTATATCTTTTATGTTTACATGGAGGGATCTGGAACATATCCTCCTAAGTAAAATGTCTCAAAAATGGAGGAAAAAGTATCCAATGTACTCGGTACTTCTATGAAACCTACTTATACTTACACTTTCTTTTAAAAAATAGAACACAACCATGGATCTTTTTATAGAGATATTTCACTTCCTTTGTTAGATATATTCCCAGGTATTTCATTTTCTTTGAAACTACTGTGAAAGAAATAGAGCCTTTGATTTTATCCTTGGTTTGACTGTTGTTGGAATATATGAAGGCTACTGATTTGTGGGTATAGATTTTGTATACTGAGATGCCACTTTATTTGCTGATCACTTCTAAGAACTTTGTAATTGGATCCCAGGGGGTTTCTAGTTATAAGATCATGTCATATGCAAAGAGCATGAGTTTGACCTCCTCTGCTCCCATTGGAATGCCCTTGATCTCCTACTCTTGCTTGATTACAATGGCTAGGAGTTCAAGCACTATGCTGAATAGTCGAGGTGACAGTGAGCATCCTTGTGTGGTTCTGGATCTGAATGGAAATACTTTCAATTTTACGCCATTCTATATGACATTGGCTGTGGTTTTACTGTGATGGCCTCTATCAGTTTAAGAAATGTCCTACCTAAGCCTATTTCTTAAGTGTTTTTATCAATATAGGATACTGGATATTATCAAGAGCTTTTTCTGCATCAATTGAGAGAATCATATGGTCTCTGTTTTAATTTCATTTATGTGGTGAATTATGTTTATGGATTTGTGTATATTGAACAAACCTTCCATTTCTGGGATAAAACCCATTTGATCATGTTGTATATCTTTTTAAATGTGTCTCTGTACTTTGTGTGCTAAGAACTTACTGAATATTTTGCATTGATATTTATTTTTTATTTTTATCATTGGGGATTCATTGAGGGAACAAGAAACCAGGTTACACTGATTGCATTTGTTAGGTAAAGTTCCTCTTACAATTCTGTATTGCCCCCAAAAGGTGTGGCACACACCAAGACCCCACCTCCCTTCATCCTTCTCTATCTCTGCTCTTCCTTTCCCCCACCCCTCCCTCCTTCTTTCTCTCTAGGCTCTCCCCTTTCCTCACCCCACATAGTCAATTGTCATTAATTGTCCTCATATCAAAATTGAGTATATAGGATTCATGCTTCTCCATTCTTGTGATGCTTTACTAAGAAGAATGTGTTCCACTTCCATCCAGGTTAATACAAAGGCTGTAAAGTCCCCATTTTAAATGGCTGAATAGTATTCCATGGTGTGCATGTACCACAGCTTGTTAATCCATTCCTGGGTTGGTGGGCATTTGGGCTGTTTCCACATTTTAGTGATTGTAAATTGAGCTGCAATAATAAACAGTCTAGTGCAAAGGATTTTTTTTTCCTTCTGGGTACGTGCCCAGTAATGGGATCGCAGGATCAAATGTGAAGTCTGGCTTGAGTTTTTTGAAGGTTCTCCATACTTCCTTCCAAAAAGGTTGTATTAATTTGCCATCCCACCAGCAGTGTAAAAGTGTTCCCTTCTCTCCATACCCATACCAGATTTTGCAATTTTGTGATGTGGGCCATTTTCCCAGGGGTTAGATGGTATCTCAGGGTGGTTTTGATTTTCATTTCTCCAATAATTAGGAATGATGAGCATTTTTTTATATGTTTGTTAGCCATTCATCTGTCTTCTTTAGAGAAGGTTCTATTCATGTGTCCTGCCCATTGATATATGGGATTGTTGACTTTTTTCACGTGGAGTAATTTGAGTTCTCTATAGACCCAAGTTATCAAGCTTTTGTCTGATTCAAAATATGCAAATATTCTTTCCCATTGTGTAGGTTGTCTATTTGCTTTGGTTGCTGTTTCCTTAGCTGTACAGAAGTTTTTCAGTTTAATTAAGTCTTTTTTTTGTTTACTTTTATTGTTGTGGCAATTGCCACAGTAGTCTTCTTCACGAAGTCTTTCCCCAGACCAATATCATCCAGTGTGGATTGAGGATTTTTCCTTGAGGATTTTTATTATTTCAGGCCTTAAATTTGAGTACTTTATCCATCTCGAATCCATTTTTGTGAGTGGAGAAAGGGTTGGGTCCATTTTCAGTCTTTTATATGTGGATATCCAGTTCTCCTGGCACCATTTATGGAACAGGGATTCTTTCGCCCAAAATATATTCTTGTTTGGTTTATCGAAGATTAGGTGGTTGTAGGATGTGGGTTTCATTTCCTGGTTTTCTATTCAATTACAAATGTCTATGTTTCTGTTTTTGTTCCAGTACCATGCTGTCTTGACCACTAGGGTTTTGTAGTGCAGGCTAAAATCTGGTATGCTTATGCCTCTTGTTTTTTTTTTTTTTTTTTAATCACTAAGAACTGCCTTAGCTATAAGGGTTTTTTTTCTGATTGCATGCAAAATGCAGAATCATTTTTTCCAAGTCTTGAAAGTATGATGTTGGTATTTTAATAGGGATGCCACTGAATCAGTAGATTGCTTTGGGAAGTATAAACCTTTTAACAATGTTGATTTTTCCCAGCCATGAGCATGTTATGTTCTTCCATTTGTTAATATCCTCTTTTTTCTTTCTTAGGATTTCATAATTTTGTTTATAGAGGTCCTCAACCTCTTTTGTTAGGAATATTCCTAGGTATTTCATTTTCTTTGAAGCTATGGGGAAATGACTTGTGTCCCTAATTTGCCTCTCTTCTTGACTGTTATTGGTGTATACAAAGACAACTGACTTGTGCACATTGATTTTATATCCTCAGACATTACTGTATATTTTGATGACTTCCAGGAGTCTTGTGGTTTAGTCTTTGGGGTTCACTAATTATAAGATCATATCTTTAGGAAAGAGGGAGAGTTTGACCTCCTCCAGTCCCATTTGGATACCCTTTATTTCTTTGTCTTGCCTAATTGTATTGGTTAGAAATTCCAGCAGTATGTTAAATAGTAATGGTGACAGAGGACAACCTTGTCTCATTCCAGTTCTGAAAGGAAAACCTTTCATTTTTATTCCATTCAGTAAAATATTAGCTGTGGGTTTGTCATAGAGAGCTTCGATCAGTTTCAGAAATGTGCCACGTATGCCTATACTCTTCAGTGTTCTAATTAGAAAAGGATGCTGGATTTTATCAAATGCTTTTTCTGTATCTATTGAGAGGATAATATGGTCCTTCTTTTTGCTTCTGTTAATACGGTGGATAAAGTTAATGGACTTGCATATGTTAAACCAGCCTTGCATCCCTGGGATGAAACCTACTTGATTATGATGAT
>CAUYQV010188172.1:0-62571 GCA_963574575.1 Galagoides demidoff
GCTTGAGCCCAGAAGTTGGAGGTTGCTATGAGCTGTGATGCCATGGCACTCTACCCTGGGGGATAGCTTGAGGCTCCGTCTCAAAAAAAAAAAAAAAAAAAAGTAAAAGTTAAAATCTTTGTAATGGTCCACAGGGCTGCACCCTTTCTGGCCTGGTTACTCGTGTGACCTCATCTACTTCTCTTCCTCTTACTTCAGCCATGTTGTCCTCTTTGTGGCTCCTTGAATGAGGGAAAGGCCACTTCCGCCTCCGAGTCTTTGTACTTCCTGTACCTTCCTCCTGGAACACTTTCCCTACATATGAGTATAGTCACATCATCTTTCCTTCAGTCTCTGCTCAAATGCTACTTTTTTTTGAGACAGAGTCTCACTTTATCACCCTTGGTAGAGTGCTATGATGTCACAGCTCACAGTAGCCTCAAACTCTTGGGCTTAAGCGATTCTCTTGCCTCAGCCTCCCAAGTAGCTGGGACTTCAGATACCTACCACAACCCCCGGCTATTTCTAGAGACAGGGTCTTGCTCTAGCTCAGGCTGGTCTTGATCTCATGAGCTCAGGCAATCCACCGGCCTCAGCCTTCCAGAGTGCTAGAATTTCAGGCATGAGCCACTGTACCTGGCCTTCTCAAATGCTACTTATCTGAAAGTCCATCCCTAACCACCTTGTAAGAGTGATTCACCCTCTTTTACTGGCATTCCTTATTCCCCTTACTCTCCATAGCACTTATCATCCTCTTGCATATTGTATGTTTATTTGGTTTTTGGCCTCTTCTTTCTTCATTAAAATGTAAGTTCTGTTGGGGCAGGGACTTTGTTTTGTTTGTGATTGTATCCCTGAGCCTGCAACAGGCCAAATACAGAGCAGATGCTCGGTGAGTATTTGTTGAATGCATGCACAAGTCGGAGCATCTGATCCAGGCCAGGTAAGCAAAGCTACCAACCAAGGTGTATTGTGATTGGCATTCCAGGAATCCAGAATTCAAAGTTAGCCTGGACAATGGAGTTTGAATAGTAAGTTCTCAGTACTACCTTGGATAAGGAACCCTTGGGTGTCCCTTTTGGAGATACAGTTGCATAATGGAAGAAACATTGACTTTTCAATCAAAAGCTAATCAGTGTGTGTTTGGGTGCACTGCATTCCCATGGTCTTAGCATCCATTTTCTCAGATTAAAAAATGAATAGTAATTCATTATATCAATAGTAAATGAGGTCATTTGAAATCACTGTGTAAATGTTGAGACCAATTATACAAATATTATTAATTTCATATTATTATAGCTTTTGTTACTCCAGAGTCTGAGTCAAGAAATAATTTTAAAACTATTAACCAACTTTAAGAAATATAAAAGATTGGCTGGGTGTGGTGGCTCATGCCTGTAATCCTTGCACTCTGGGAGGACGAGACAAGTGGATTGCCTGAGCTCAGGAGTTCGAGACCGGCCTGAGCCAGAGTGAGACCTCATCTCTAAAAAAATGCAATAATTTCTTAGCCCTTGCTTTGTGTAGCTTATATATAGGTCATAACAAAAGTTTTGAGATGCACAGAAGTCAAGAAATATAAAATCTGCATAGACAGGAGCAAATGATGCCCTCCTAGCAATACCAATAAGCTGAGCAAATTGAAACTTGCATGGATGAATAGGAATGGATGCTGTCAGCTGTGTTTCTTGGAAGTGAGATCACTTGGTCTGTTTCAAAACTTTCTTAGTGCCCTACATTCCTGTCCAGGTAACACATCTGGACATTTGGAACCTCAGAGACTTTGTAATCAGGTGTTTTATTGCCCGATAATGCTACTATAAATCTTGATTTTTGTTACTCAATTAGAATTTCTTCTTTTTCACAGGATACAAATCACTCACTTTGTCTGAGCGACTTGAGCCTTCTATCCACAGATTCTGAATTGCGAGAAAATTCTAATACAGTAAGTGTACCTGTTAATATAAGTGCTAGAAAATAGGTGCAAGAATTGAGGACTACCTTTGGTGAGAAAATTGAGGCCAGCCAGTCTTTGAAGTCTTCTAGATTTAGTTGTGTTTAACTATTACCATTCGTGATTTTTTTCTTTCCTTCTCCTGATAAGAGTTTTATTAGGAGAGGTTGTTCTCTTGATGCCTAAGGCCTTTTGACCCAGGTCATTTGGTAACCTGAACCCAGAAAATATTGTTCTTTTATTCATTTAGCAAATATTTCAGGTACTATGCTGGTACTGAGCTTATAGTGCTGGAAAAGTAAGTATGGTTTGTACTCGAGGAGCTTAAAGTCTCTCACTATAAGATGTAGACAGAATTCTAGTTTCTGGACTTTCTCAAACCCTCTCTGTCTGACCTGGCTTAGTTTTTTCCCTTCTTCTAACTCAACTAATGAGAGTTTTGAAGGGACAGAAACTCACTTTGTCTCCCTTGGTAGAGTGTCATGGCATCATAGCTCACAGCAACTTCAAACTCTTGGACTTAAGGGATTCTCTTGCCTCAGCCTCCAGAGTAGCTGGGACTACAGGCACCCGCCACAACACTCAGCTATTGTTAGAAACGAGGTCTTGCTCTTGCTCAGGTTGGTCTCAAACCTGTGAGCTGAAGCAATCCACCTGCCTTGGCTTCTCAGATTGCTCAGAATACAGGCATGAGCTACTGTGCCTGGCCTTGAAAAAGCGTTTCCCAAAATTCTAGGTTTAGGGGCTTTCTCTTAATACCTACTGAGTCAGTATGTCTGGGAATGGTGTCTGAAATTGCATTTTTATGTGAGTACCCTAAGGCCTGGATTCTCCTTCAGGTAATGGTAAAGTTGCTCTTATGAGACCAGCTCTTCCCCCAGAAAACAACTATAAATGCTGGAAAAAATATAAACAACTATTCAAAGGCACTGGTGAGCAACCAGTAGCAAGAAGAGGTACCTTAGAAGAGGGATTGCATGGAAGACAGTAAAGGCACTGGTAGGCTTGAAGAGTTAATGGCTTATTTCCCCTTCGGTATGCCCCAGTTGTCGACCAAAACTCAGTCTTTTTTTTTTTTTTTTTTTTTGAGACAGAGTCTCACTATGTCACCCTGGGTAAAGTGCCATGGTGTCACAGCTCACAATAACCTCAAACTCTTGGGTTTAAGCAATTTCCTTGCCTCAGCCTCCAAAGTAGCTAGGACAACAGGCACCCAACACAACGCCCGGCTATATTTTGGTTCTAGTTCTCATTGTTATTTGGCAGGCCCAGGCTGGATTTGAACCTGCCAGCTCTGGTGCATGTGGCTGGCGCCCTAGCCGCTGAGCTCCAGGCACCAAGCCTGATCCTTGAACTTTGGATGTGAGGGATAGACACTAAGCAGCCTAGGTAAGGCTAAAGAACTGAACAAAGATTGTAGCTATTATTCACTGCAAGGGAGTTTATGGAATGTTCACAGAAACAAACAAATGAATGCTCTTCCAAGAAGTGTTAAAGAATCTAGAGTCTCCACAGTTTATCATTTGCAATGTTCAGAGCAATCCAAAATTAATACATGAAGAAACAGGAAAACATGATCCCTACTCAAGAGAAAAGGTTTGGAGATCAACTCTAAGATGATCCATGTAGATAAAAGAATTAATAGACAAGGATTTTTCTTGTTTTAATAAAACAAGGATTTTTTTTTCTTCTTGCAGTTTTTGGCTGGGGCTGGGTTTGAACCCACCGCCTCTGGTATATGGTGCCAACGCCCTACTTCTTTGAGCCACAGGCACCCCCCCCCCAACAAAGATTTTTAAGTAGCTATTCATATGCTTAAAGACATAAAGAGGCTCGGCACCTGTGGCTCAATCGGCTAAGGCGCCAGCCACATACACCTAAGGTGGCGGGTTCGTATCCCCAGCCCGGGCCCGCCAAACAACAATGATGGCTGCAACCAAAAAATGGCCGGGCGTTGTGGCAGGCGCCTGTGGTCCCAGCTACTTGGGAGGCTGAGACAGAAGACTGGCTTGAGCCCAGGAGTTGGAGGTTGCTATGAGCTGTGATGCCATGGCACTCTACCCAGGGGGATAGCTTGAGGCTCTGTCTCAAAAAAAAAAAAAAAAAAAAAGACATAAAGAATATGCTTGAAATAATTGAATAAGTAGGAAATCTCAGCGGTGATATAGGAAACATAAAAAATGTATCAAATGGAAATCTAGAATTGAAAAATATATCTGAAATAAAAAATTCACTAGATGGGCTTAATAGCAGATTGGAAATGACAGAAGAGAGAATTAAATGTTAGATAGATCAATAGAAATGAACTAATCTGAAGAATAAAAAGATTAAGCACTGCATATGATTTTTTCATATGATTATTTCACAACTAATGATATAAAATAAATTTCTTTTTTTTTTTTTTTTTTTTTTTTGAGACGGAGCCTTAAGCTATCCCCCTGGGTGAGTGCTATGGCATCACAGCTCACAACAACCTCCAACTCCTGGGCTCAAGTGAGTCTCCTGCCTCCACCTCCCAAGTAGCTGGGACCACAGGCGCCCACCACAATGCCCGGCCATTTTTTGGTTGCAGCCATCATTGTTCTTTGGTAGGCCCGGGCTGGGGATTCGAACCCACCACCTTAGGTGTACGTGGCTGGCGCCTTAGCCGATTGAGCCACAGGCGCCGAGCCTCAGTCTGAATATTTATTTACTTGTTCATTACTTGCACTCTGCGCTCATTTTCTTCTTTAAAAATAATCTATGTTTGTCATGCCTTATGTTTTCCCCTCTTTTTTTAAAGGTCAGTTTAATCTATTTCTTCCAATGTGTCTGCCAGGCCACTAATCTATACCTTAAAAGACCATCCTCTCCTCCTACTATATCAGGCAAATGCTTCATTGTATTCAGAAAGAATTTTTTTTTCTTGTTTAAATATGTGTAAGTGTATGTGTGCTTTGTATGCTTGTATATGCAACATCTGAATTTAATTGCTCTAATTAAATTTAACTGACTCCTCCAGTATTCTGTACTCTGAAAGGCATTCTTTTAGCTTTGAGTCTTATTCACCCATCTGGATGTGTCAGCCTATCATATTACCCTATCACAGAATTCTAGATGTAATCTCTCAACTGAAAAGGAAAAATCTCAACAACAATGAATGGGCTGGTCTTATGTCATCAGGCAGGCCAGCAGTTCCATTTATAATTATCTTGGTTCCATAACCAAGGAGTAATGGCAGGCCACCAGTTCCACCAGTTCTGGAACCAAGATATTTATTTATTTATTTGTTTATTTATTATTTCTTATTGGTTTTTTAAATTTTAAATTATTATGAATGTACAAATGGTTAGTTTATAATGTTTGCATTTGTTAGGTAAAGTCCCTGTTATGGTTGTGTCCCCCACCCAGTAGGTGTGTCATATACCCTTACATTGTGTCCATTAGAGGACAGCACACCAATCCTCCTCCCTCTTCTCCTTTCTTCCCTCCCCTAGCTTGAATTGAATTGAGTTTTTCTCTTATGTGGGCATGTATTAGTTCATCAACTAGCTTCATATTAGTATGAGTATATTGGATATTTGTTGTAACACTTACACCCTGCTCTGCAAGTAGGTTTGGCTCTGTAAGAGCTGTAACACTTGTACCCTGCTCTGCAAGGAGGTTTGGCTCTGTAAGAGCTGTAACACTTGTACCCTGCTCTGCAAGGAGGTTTGGCTCTGTAAGAGCTGTAACACTTGCATCCTGCCCTGCAAGGAGGTTTCGCTCTTTGTAAGAGCTGTGACACTTATATAAAGCCTATCTTATCCTGCTCTGCAAGGTTTGGCTCTTTGTAAGAGCTGTAATAATACCTCTGTATTATAAAACCTAACTTACTGTCCATCCTGTCGTCCATCAATTCATTCATCGAATCGTTGAGACCAAGAGCCTGGAAATCCAAAATCAAAAGTCTGGTATCAAGTGGATGTGCCTTTAGTACGTGTTCACATCCTGGCAATTATAAATTGATCTGCAAAAAAACAATCTAGTGCAAATGTCCTTATAATAAATGATTTTTGTTCTTCTGTGTAGATGCCTAGTAATGGAATTGTGGGATCAAATGGAAAGTCTATTTTGAGTTCTTTGAGCTTTCCATATTTCTTTCCAAGGAGGCTGTATTAATTTGCAGTCCCACCAAAAGTGTAAAAGTGCTCCCTTCTCTCCACATTAGCACCAGCGTCTGGGGTTAGGTGATGTTGCAGGGTGGCTTTGACCTTCATTTTTCTGATGATTAGGAATAATGAGCATTTGGTCACGTTTGTTGAGCCTAGACATTTAGAAGATTAAGTACATCCATGGGACTGACTTTGAACATAAAAGAGCTCAGAGGGTGACATTTGTCTCAGGAGCTGTTTCCTGTGGCCTTCACAAGTGGACCCTCTGTTACAATACACTTCAGGAAGTTTGCCTTGTCTATAACAGAAATCTCCTATCACTTCCCTTGGGCTCACTCCCATAGAGACCAAAGGATTAACTTGTATCCAGCCACTTGGAGTTTTTCAACAGAGTTTCAAATCTGGAGAAGACCTGGGCATGAGCCATAGTGTGAGGAGTTTGGCTCTAGGCCAAAGCCAGTGTGTGTTTTTCAGACCTGACCATAGTCAATTACAAAGGCTTTAGCTGGTAGAACTCATGGGGAAATCTGTTTTCCCCACACCACTCTCTGGGCACAGGTAGCATCCTGCAGTCTCTGAAGGATGAGTCAAGGATTCAGGCATGTGACTACACGTATTCCTGCAGCATGTCAATCTTCTTGTCTTTACTGATCGACCTGTCTTTTACTTGGCACCACTGTTACATCAAGAAAACATAGTACTGGGGAACCACTGAGTCCTTCTGTTTAGCTTTTTGATAAAGTTACTGCAGTAAATCATTAAAGCCTTGACTGCTGTGTTCAGTTTGGCCTGTTTGCCTTAATGGACCACTCTGACACCTGGCAGCACTTGGCACTGAGCTCTCTGCAACTCAGCTCAGCTCTTCACATCACAGATTCCCCTGAGCCTCCAAATGTGTTGGCTGCTAAGAATTCTCAGTTGAGTTGCTTTCCAGGAATTTCCCACAGCCTAAGGAACCTGCCAAGGCCCAGGTTTATACCCTATCTCTAATGTAGATGTAGAAAGCATACAATAAACCAAGCATGAGTAAGAAGATCTGACCCCCTTACCTCACTGAAAGGAGTCTCAGAAGAGCCAAGCCACATCCAGAGTTCCCTGAGTCCTTCATATTTATAGTAGGTGTTTCACTGTTCACCCACCACCCTGCCTAATCTTACCGCCCTCACTCCTCCACAGGTGACCCAGGACATTCCCTTGTAAGTGACATGCTCAAACTGAACCACATGGTCACTCCTTACAGGACATAAGATGAATTGGATATCCAGGGGTCCTCAAACTTTTTAAACAGGGGGCCAGTTCACTGTGCCTCAGACCATTAGAAGGACAGACTGAGGGCCCCCAGGACGAGTTGGCTGCTAAGCAGGACAGGCAGCTGCGGCAAAAACACCCAGTGGCCCTGATAAATGTCCTAGGCTGGCCACATGTGCCCTGTGGGTGGTAGTTTGAGGACTCCTTATTAAATCTGCGGTTTCCTTGCCTCAATTTTGCTTTATTTTTTATAGGCAAACTATAGATTAGGCAGACAAAATAATTATGGTGAGCATAAGTATAAAGGATAGACATTGGAAGAAGGGAAGTTGAAGAGGAGGAAGAAAGAAGGAATATCTGGGCTGCTCCTGTGGCTCAGTGGGTAGGGCGCCAGTCCCATGTACCCAGAGTGGTAGGTTCAAACCCAGCCCTCAGCCAAATTGCAACAAAATAGCTGGGTGTTGTGGTGGGCACCTGTAGTTCCAGCTACTTGGGAAGCTGAGGCAGGAGAATCGCCTAGGCCTAGGAGTTGGAGGTTGCTGTGAGCTCTGTGATGCCAAGAAGGAGTATTGATATTGTTATTTTATGTAATAGGTGAAAAGACATAGCTAAAATTTATAGCAGTTGAACAAATTTAAGTAAATTGTTCTTAGATGTGCAATTGATATTATGGTTACATAGAAAAATGTTTCAGTTTTAACAACAAACATAAATATACATAGGTGAAATATCAAAGTGTCTATAATTTTAAAAATTCTTTCCAAAATATATAAATAGATATAGAATTATGGGATTAGTATATCATATATCATCCAAGCCTATTTGATGAATATATATATATGATCATTTGTTCTGTTCTTGGATTTTTTTTTAATTTTTGGGTATTTTCATAATAGTAAATAAAAGTAGAAAGTTAATAGAAAAGAAACGTATTTTATAGATTGATTGTTAAAGGAACTAGAATTGTCATGTATTTACCTGAATATAAAGAAAAGGAGGTGATCTAAAGTGAATAGTCAGTGTCCTAATTTCATCTACCATGGAAAGAAGTAAAAAGAAATGTTGATATTTCAAGTAATGTTGATACCAGAATTTCCTCTTCGGTAGGGCTTTGGTCTCAGTAATTTAAAGAATGGATCCACAGACCACAGATCAGTGGTAAGATAGGATTTATTTTACAGAAAAGAATATATAGGAAAAAAAAAAAAAAAGCTCCTGGCAGAGAAAAAACCCCCAGTGGGAAGAAAGCTCTCTCTCTGTCTCTGTCTCTCTGCCTCGGTTCTTCTAGGGGTATATATAATTGCCTGGGTCCTTTGTAGTTACCTTAGGCCCAGACTTGGTATGAAATGAATGGATACAATCCCTTTTGTTCCCAGGCCTAGGAAACCTACATGAAAGTTAACCAGGCCTCAGAAACTTACATGTAATTGACCAGGCTTAAGACACTGGGTTCTGTGTTGAGTGGTAAGTGCAAGGGCAAGGCAACACTAAGGTGCTGGTGTCTCCCCACAGCAGTAAGCTGCCTCCTTGGGCCACTAGAGCCTCCTTCTGGGACCTTCTGCCCATTCTCCAACTTGCTGGTTCCTCTGCTGCAGAGTGGAGGCGGCAGGTCCTCCCCTCAGCTCATGGAGGTGGCTGGGGTGCCACCCGCCCTGTATCCATGTTAGTATAAAAAATTACTTAGCATTGTAAAGAAAGGCATGCAAACCCCACATATACACTTTTTTAAATCACTACTTCAAAGAAGGGATAGTGGGATTCTGATTCTAACAGGGATGTGCAGGATAGTGTTGATATTTTTTGTATGTTTAATATGCATTGACTCTCACCATCTGACAATACATTACTAATAGATATAATAAAATAGAACTGAATAAATAAAAGTACTTATTATTGACTTTCATGTGTCACTGTGTATTTTCATTTTAATAATTTTAAAATGACCCTATTGCTGTGATTTGTTTTGAATTTTATTCAATTTAATTGATATATACTTCAAAGACATCTATTCTCCAAATTCATGTGAAGAGAAATAACTCACAAGTTAGGTTAGAGTTAGACTTCTACAGAGAATAGACTATTGTTATTGCCTAAAACTTCCACTTTAATCAAGAATGTTCTCTCTGGGTCAATAAAACAATCTATTATCAGGAAATCATCATAAATATTTTTATAAAACATCTGTTTGACTATATATTTTTTCCACATTGGACTTCATATCTGCCCAGAGATTTAAGGTACTCTGGTTTATTTTGTTATTTGTCCATATGAAGCACAAGCTGTTTATATTACCCTGCTACTCAAACCCAGTTGTCATTATGAGTCTAAGTGACAGCAATAGCGATCTACCTAAGGATTTTTGCATGTGGCTATTGCAGCTTTTAGTCATTAACGTCTGTGTTCAGCTGATACCAGATTTCAGGTTCTTAGTCTTGGCGATTCAAAGAATGAATTAACAGACCACAGGATCAGTAGTAAGTCAGGATTTATTCAAGGAACAAAAATTACAACAACTACAAAAAAAAAAAAAAAAAAAACCTCCCAGCAGAGAGAACCCAGGAGGGGAACAAGCTCTCCTGCTCCCTCTCTGAGGTCTAAAAGTCTGTCTTCCGGCTCTATGCTCAGGGGTTTATATAGTGGCAGGAGGGTTGTTTTGCAGGAACTCAATGTTGACTTCCGGGGAGTGGGTCCTGTCAGTTACAGCCGGCTGTCCAGTGAGCTTTCAGGCCTTAGAAACTGACATGAAATTGACCAGTCAGGAATGCACACTGGAGGAGACAGCAAGGGCCAGTGTCTCCCCGACAGGTTTCTGGCCTGTCCATCAAGCTGGTTCCTCCATTGGCAGCAACATCAACAATTCGGGGCTAAGGAGGCAGGTAGTGGTGCCACCTTGTCCTGCATCAATTCTCCTTCTCCGAGTGGAAACTCTAACTGCTGTTAGGGAAAAAGGCAAAGACTCAATCCAAGTGTTTCCTGCTGACTCAGGCAATGATAGAAGGGGCAGTTAGGGTTTTTCTGGAGGGAGAGTGATGCAGGGGTCCACAATAGAATCAAGTGTTGGACTGGAACCATCTCTATTGTGTGTGGCTTGATGAGATTTCTGGAAAATATAAATCTGATTAGTATAATCAATAAAAGGCAAAGGTAGGACAGTGTCAGGTTAGAAGCACTAATTCAGTGATGCTAAAAGAAAACTATATTAACATTTTTCTTGCTGTTTTCTGAATAATAACTTCAAACTTTCTTTAGTCTCACAGGTATAGGTGGACTGTGGTTAGCTCCCATCATAGTCTGCTTCCAGAGTAGGTGGAGGGTTTTAGGATTTTACTCGTGAATGATGTATCCAGGAATCCACTCCCATAACTTTAACAGATGTAGAAGAAGACAACAGAAAAGGATCTTCTGGAGGGAAGTGTTTTTGATCATGACTATATCTACAGGAGAAAAGGTTGTTTTATTGTTGAATATGAAAATGTGATGGGGAACCAAGGGACACAAATGGTTGTGCCTGCTTTAGTATGTTCCAAGGTGAGCGGGACCTGCAGACATGACCAGGAAGTTATGAGGGAACAGTCAGCCATCCCCATTGCAGCTCAGAGGTTGAGAGAAAAACATGGTAACTGGTTTTCTAGACACTTCCTGTAAAGACCAGGGTTAGAGAGTAACAGGTTTAGAGAGGAGTACACAAAAAGGTTGCTCTAGTGTCCAGAAGAAATTTTCTCTTCTGCCCTCCATTATCAGGCAAACCTGGGGCTCCCAAGAGGTGATGACACAAGCTGGAGCCTTGAGAACCTGCCCCAGGAACTCTCAGTCCAGTCTAGGTGCAGATGGGATCACTGCCCAGGAGGCCTTCGCCTCTGGGGACAGGCCACCCTCCAGTAGTCACCCTCACATTCTGGACAGGGGCCCGGTGGCCTGCCCAGCCAGTGATACTGCTGGGGCAGTCTCTTTTGAAGTGGCCGGTCTGGCCACATTGGAAGGACTTGTTCCTAGCTCCTCCGGCTTCCCTCTGCCCCTGAAAGGTGCTTGTTTGTTAGAGTGCCATTACTCGAGCTGTCATTCTTTTTTGATCCCTTCTCCCTTTTTCCTCTGTTTCTCCTGATCTTGGTTATAAAAGACCATAGTGGCTGTTTTAAGAAGATTCTCCAGGTTATGATCTGGGCCTAAAGCCAATTTCTGGAGTTTTCTTTGAATGTCTGGAGCTGCTTGAGTGATAAATTTGTCTATTAAAATAATTTGACCCTCTATGGAGTTGGGTGTCAATTTGGTGTGTTTTCTCATTCCCTCCTTAAGCCTCTCAAGAAAGGCTGAGGGATTGTCATTCTGCTCCTGACAAATAATAGATAACTTGGAATAATTCTCAGGCTTTTTCTTGGACTGACATAAACCTTCTAGGATACATGTTAGAAAATGTTTACTTGACCAGTCACCTTCCCTTTCAGGGTCCCATTCAAGATCCTGAAAGGGAACTGCCTGTGTTCCCGTGGGGTATCTGTCCCTTTCCCCAGGAGACATACTGCCATCAGTATTGGACATGAACCATAAATCACCCCACTTCCTTGCTTCATCCAAGACTTCATTCTTTTCATTAAATGTTAAAGTTTGATCTAGTAGTAACATTATATTCTTCCAAGAGAGGTCAAAGCTTTGTCCTAACCCTTGGAGAACATCTATGTACTTATCAGGGTCATCAGAAAATTTTCCTAAATTGACTTTAATTTGCTTTAAATCTGCTAGAGAAAATTGAGTGTATACTCACGCATTTCCCCTTTCACCACTCACAGTCTCAACCAAGGGACACAAAGAAGGGTATGGTTGTCTTCTGGGCATCACAGTAGGACCAGAAATAACTCGTGGTACAGCCTCCCTTGTGGGGTTTTCTGAACACATGGAAGAGGATGTAGGAGAAGTAGATGGTGGGTTTGAACTAGGTGGTGATGGTGTCTCCCTCGAGAATCCCTGACAGGTCTTACACAGTTGGGGGTTGTCCCTGAGGGAAAAGAACACTTGCACATAGGGCACCTCAGACCACTTTTCTTCCTATTTACAAAAAATATCTAATTGACAAACGGTGTCATAATTAAGAGTACCCTCTGGGGGCCATTGTTCACCAGTGGAGAGTTGATACTGAGGCCTGGCTGCAGAAAAAAACCATACATTCTTATTTCAGTGTCTGGGGATCAAACATGTCCCAGTGCTCCAGAATACAGCCCAGAGAGGTGTTCTCTCAACAAGAGAATATGTTCCCCATCTGTGAGAAAGAACAAATGCCCAGCATCTTAATCAATCCCACCCCGTATTCCTGAGTCATCCAGAGCAACCCCAGAAGCCTTCTAATCAAACAAAAGGAAGCATCCTTCCAATGTTTGGGGAAGAAGCCATGAGGAGAGTGGCCTCCTCAGTCCCTGTGCTTGTCTGGAATTAGCCACTCTTATCAGTGTAGCACTTAGTGCCCACTGGTTCTCTGGTCTCTTGTGCTTATATTGTGCCGGCAACACTGGGAAATCAGGTATCAGAGAGCCTTGGTCCCACTTTATGCATATATTCTGACCCTTTCTGCCCCTTCCCCCCAGTAGCCTCAGAGCATCAATCAAAGTGGGGGCTTGTCCTGGATAAAATGGCTATGCAATGTTTGCACATTTAACTCTATAGAATCCGTGCAAGCTTTTGCTAAATTACCGGTAACAAAAAGGAAAGTAGACTTTCCAGCATGAGCAGGTCTTGGTGTTAAATACTATGTTTTCTAACTTCCCTTTCTCAAAGTTTAACAAGGCAACCATAACTAAATTTAGTCCCAAATCAGGGTTGAGTTGAGAGGCCCTTTGAAACTTTTCATATCACTAGTAGTTGCACATAGCCCAAGTCCCAGAGAAACCTAGAATTGTCCTAAATTTCCCCACACCAGAAGAAATCAAATACCCAGGGTCATGAGCGGTAGCCAAGGTTCAGGGCCATTCCCACCTTGGGGAGTTGTCCTGGGCTTCCATTCCCAGGCCTCTGGTTGCCCAGACAGACTGTGGAGGGGAGTCATTTCACCCCTCGTTTAGGGCTGACTTCTCTTTAACAAGGTCAGCCTTTGTGCTTTAGGAACATAAAAACACCAATGAAAAGTAACTCTCAACCCACCTATAACATTTGAAGCCCCCTTAAAACATCTAATAAACACTTCTAAAAAACCAGAATACCCTTACAAAATTAACTAAATATATAAACAATTCCTACCTACTTTCAAAAGAAGCTTATTTACTATCAAGGAGAGGAAGAAAACTAGAAGAGGGCTACAGAGATAAATAGAAAAATGTTGGGACCATGGAAGAGAAAAGATAGTAAAAGGTGGGAGAGCACAAGTTTTCAAAGTCCTCCCCCCTCCAAGTCCTGGGGTCAGAACCATTTCTGGGGAACACCAGGGCCTCTGGGTGCTACTGCCTCACTCGGCTCTTGACCAGGGAAAAGGAATAAACAGAGAATAGGTTCAAAATTATTCCAATCATCACTTTGCCTCCTTTCTGAAGCCAAGGGGAATTAGAAAGTTTGTGTCTCTTGCCTGTGACCTGGAAGTCACTATGCATATTTACCGGCTGGTGGCATGAATTTAGTAATCTCCAGTAGGATAGCTATAGAGAAAAATAGGAAAGAGGTAAGCGGCCCCATTACTTACCACAGATGTCTTCTTTCCATCATCTTTCCCCAGAACTTGGTCTTCTCTCCTGACTGGGTTGCCAAATCTCATACTGGATTTCAGGTTCTTAGTCTCCACGATTTGAAGAATGAATCAAAGGACCACAGGCTCACTAGTAAGTCAGGATTTATTTAAGGAATAAAAATTACAACAACTACAAAAAACCAAACCTCCTGGCAGAAAGAACCCAGGAGGGGAACAAGTTCTCCTGCTCCCTCTTTGAAGTCTGGAGATGGGTCTTTCAGCTCTCTGCTCAGGGGTTTATATAGTGGGGGGGGGTGTTTTGCCAGAACTCAATGTTGACTTTCAGGGAGTGGGTCCTGTCAGTTACAGCCAACTGGCCAATGAAACTGACATGAAATTGACCAATCAGGAGCTCAAGCATGTGGAGGAAACAGCAAGGGCCATCCATGAAATTGACCAGTCAGGAGTGCACTGGAGGAGACAGCAAGGCACCAGTGTCTCCCCCGCAGGTTTCTGGCCTGTCCATCAAGCTGGTCCCTCCAGTGGCAACAATATCAACACTTCCAGGGCTACGGTGGCAGGTTGTGGTACCACCTCGTCCTGCATCACAGCTTCTCCGGGGCATTGGGCATAGCAGTTCTGCATCACCGTGCCCTTTTTCATGTTGCTCATATGGGATTTGGGTGTGAAAGTGATACTACTGGTAAAGTATATTCAGCTACCAACACTCATGTATCCATTGTTTCCTACTTTTGCTATACTATTTAATGACTAACTCTAGCTAGCTCTTTATTTTATCCATTGCTAGGAATAACAAATTCTTCTAGTACATGGTAAAATTGATAAAAGGAATATAGAAGGCACGGGATCTTAAATATCCCTTGTCCTCTATAATAAACATATTGTTTATATAAAATAAATTCTACTTTAAAGGGTTCATAAATTATGGTGACGTTGTACCTGTATACATATGTGCATATGTATATGCTGGCAGTAATAGAGATTCAGAATAGCATTGAAATAGTCTAAATGATGTGCAAGGTACAAAATCTAATAACACAGTTTGCATAGTGAAATTTCTTGTCAACGATACCATATCCACATATGAAGCAGTGACAAGCTAAGAGTACTATGTACAAATGATCAAGCTTATATTTTTCTATAAATAAAATATTAACTTTTGAGGAATAACTACATATGACAATGGCAAGAGCTAGGCATGGAATCCGAAGAACTTAGTCTGAATCCGAGTTACTGGCTATGTGACCTTGGACAATTCATGCAGCCTAAAATTCACTTTTCCCATCTGGAAAATACAGGTGAGAATAGTAACATCAGTCTCACAGAGTTTATGCATCTTTCACAGGAGATAAAGGACATGAAAGTTCTTGGTAAATTTGCTCTAGAATGTGGGCTAATTTAATTTAACTTAATTAACTAGAGGTCATATTGTATTTGACATCTCTATTCTTTCTCATGCCTACTTAACATTAGGAAAATTTACTCCCTAGTCATAAGGTTATTAGAAAAACTTATTCATAATTCAAAAGAGGCAAATGTTAACCAGGCAAAATAGATACAACACAATTTAGAAAAAGCAACATTTTCTTTCTAGGGTAAATGTGGGAACAGCATGGAAAAATTTAGCACAGAGTAAAATGATTGTAGTAATAATGACAATGAAATTTTTCCATTCAAGTGGCCTCATGTTATAAGTGTATATGTGTGCACATGTGTTTCTATAAAAGCACATAAAAAGACTATTATACATAGATTATAGTTGTCAAGATCCAATACAATAAAATATAAACCTAAGATATGTTTTATTATTATATACATTCAGAAATGAAACACATTCTAAAATTGATTATTCATATATTTTTACTTATATAAATGATCGTAAAAAATCATTTTAAGTAGAAATTACTTAAAAGTGCATTCTTTCACTGGATTCAGAAAAGAAATGGTTATTTTTCTAAAACCATTCTTTTGTTGCCACAAGTAGCTCCTTTAATATGACACATTGGACCACAATGAAATAAATCAATTTAAAATTGTTTACAGTGCTCTTTAACTTCACCTAACTTATAAGACTATTTCATACATGTGTGCAATGGTTTTAATTAAATTCACTTCACTTCAAAGTATGTGTTAATATTCTACTGTCTTGTGCAAAGAATTTAAAATTATCTTTAGTACGTGTTAATTTATATAATTCACTCTTCAAATTTTTAGCTTTTCTAGAAGATTGAATAAAAAGAATGAATTAGAAACAAAGCTATTGTTATACTTGGTAAATTTTGTGAATGTTACACATTGTTAAATTGTATCATCAAAGGAGGCAGTACCTACCAGCTGCATCTATTAAAAAAAAAAACACACCAGTTTGTTTTAAAATAAAGAAATGTGAAAAAAATAAGAAACTGTCAATTAGCATCATCTGAAAACATCTCTATACATGGAGTGTGTCAACATTTTCTCTGTTTCTGAGACAGAGTATCACTTTTTCACCCTTGGTAGAGTGCCATGGCATCATAGCTCACAGCAGCCTCAAACTCTTGGGCTCCAATAATCCTCTTGCTTCAGCCTCCCAAGTAGCTGGGATTACAGACACCCACCACATCAGCCTAGTCTCCAGAGCTCAGGAGATCCTCCTGCCTCAGTCTCCCGGAATGCTAGGATTACAGGCATGAGCCACCGCACCTGACCCTAGCCTATGAACTAAAAAAAACATACAAGCATCACATGGACCTTAATAAAGAACAACAAATATTATTAGAGATACATCATTACAATGAGAATAAATTCTTTTTACATACATCTTTTTATTTGTATTAAATTTTCATAAAATATATATAAAATTAATTTTTTTTGAAAGTCATTAAGCTAAATAAGATTTAATAAATATATGGGGATGGTTAAAATGTTTTCTTTTGAGAGAAAGCTGAAGGGAATCATGTTAACTGCAAAAATGATATGAAGACTGGTCCTGAACATGGACCCTGTAGCCTTACTGTGGTAGTTGATTACTCCGCTTGGCATAATTAGGTTAAATCTGACTTATTTCTCTCTTGTGTAAAATGAGATAATAACAGTAAATACATCATGATTTTTTTAAGTTTTAGGCTTTAAATCAGTATACATCATAAATGTTATATACGGTTAGATATAGTTATTGGCATTATTTTCCTAGTAGAAGTTCAACTACTCTCCAAGCATATAATTTGCTTCAATTTACACAGAAGTGTAAAAAATAAATGAATAAGTTTAAAAACAAAGGAAATTGTATACTAGAAATGTAGGAAGAACCACAGAGGAGAAATAAATAATTAAGGAAAGAGATAATAACCTCATCATTCTCTAACCTGATTCTCTAACCTTAGTAGACAACAAATGTTTTGGTAATAATCTTTGGAAAGGTGGCCACCACGATGCCCAGTACCACAAGGGACTGGCTCTGAGAGGCAAGACTTGGTGCTGGTGGCCATTGTGGTAATAGTGGAGGTTAGTGCTGGAGCTAAGCCTTGCTGTCTTGTATTTTTTGGTTCTTGTTGTCATTGCAGTTTTTGACCAGGGCTGGGTTTGAACCTGCCACCCCTAGTATATGGGGCCAGCACCCTACTCCTTGAGCCACAGTCACTGCTCCTGTTGTCTGGTATTTTGAGTTCCTTTTTTTTTTTTTTTTAGTTGACCTGAAGTATTTGTATAAGATACTACTTAGATATTCAACATTTTTCAAGAAAATGTTTCCTTTAAAATTATCTTGCATTGGACCTGAAATATTTATTACTCCTGTTGTCATTTAATGTAGCCCCCTTTTCTTTGTGTTCTGATATAAGTTGTTTCAGCTAATCTTCCATGTTTTCTCCCATACTATTGCTTCCCAAAACTGCTCTTTTTTTAGTGGTGAAAGGTGTTTAGAGCACAATCTGCACATCATTCACTTGCCAGTACTTCTTGGCCTTTGCAGGGAACAGAGTAAAAAATGTATTTTAGAAGAAAAATCAAATGTATGAGTTCTCGATGTATTTTCAATTCAAATTTACTACCACAGGATTTTTTTTATCTAACTTATTTTATTATATACTCATATTTATTTTCTCTTGTAGAAAAAAATTTTGACATAGAAAATGTCATTTTTATTACCTTTTTGATTTATTCAATTATAAATACAATAGTTTCAATGTAATAAAATCAGTATTGCTCATAAAATTTTAAGACTTCTTTGCATTTAAGTATTTCCTTTAAATATACTCCTGTAGAGGATTAAACATCATACTTACTACAACAGCCACCGATATCCTAATTCATCTGAGGAATTAGTGAGAACAAGACATTCTCCTGGCAAGCCTGGAAATCTCTTGTGACTTGGAAGGCGAGCCACCAAGTAACTCAGTAATCCTGGAGGAGCAAAGTTCAGTCCTGTAGTAGTAAGGCTAATGTTAAACATTAAGCATTTTATGGCAGTTCCTTGAAGGATCAGTGGAGAAATATTGCATGTAGTATTTTTGGAGATCATTTTCCTTGCCACCTTTGAAGATCATTTCCTTAAGCATATGCTGTCTTACCACCCTTGAAGATCATTTCCTTGAGTACATACTCTCTTGGCACCTATAAGATCATTTCCCTGAGCACGCAACCCTTGCATGTCTTTGCTTAGTAATCTTTCTGCCCGTAATGTATCTTCTCAATAAAAAGACTCTACGAGAAGTACTCAGGGCTATCCTGCACCTATGGTTAGCCTCACCTCCTGCAGGGTGTACTGTCAATCCTTATCTCACGTGATCATTTATGTGGTCACGACATACTTCTCTACATTTAAAGGGGAAAATATAATATTCTCTAAGTATATTCTAAATTAACCACGTAGATAATTTCATTCATTTCAAGTTTTAAGGTCTTTCGACTTCTTGATTCAATGTCATTCATTTCTGGTTCTATAAAACTATTAAAATCTTACAAATTAGAAACTATATAACCATTTATGTCTCCTCTATTTTGATTTCCTCCCTATATAGATAACTGGACAAAATGGGCATTATTCTATACTATGTCTTTTTCACATATATCATAGAACTCACATCATATGACTGTATAAAGATCACAGTCACTCTTTCATGTGGTTGCACTGTGTCCCATTATATTATATAGAGAATTTAATTTCATGGTTCCCTACTGAAGGATAGTAATTGTTTTCATTCATTTGGTGTTAAAAAAATAGCCAAGAGAATCATTTTATATTTTTGCAATATATTTTAAGCTTACTTTCCTATAAGTGAGATCAAAGGGCTAATTCACTGTGTAATTTTGCTGATTGTTGACAGCTTGCAACTAAACCTCCATATCTTTAATACATTTATTTCAATCTCACCATAAATGTGTAAACACTCTCTTCTCCACAGCTCCATTAATAAAATACTTTGTCTCTGCTTTAGAATTTTGCCAATCTAATAAGATAAAAATATTCATTTGTCTTTCTCTTTATCAGTGAAGGTGAGAAATTTGTGTATATTTAAGTTTTTTTTTCAAAAAATGCATATATTGTGTTTGCCCATTATACTATGAGTTGTTGATTGTTTACTCCTTGGTACTTAAGAAACTCAGGAGATGAGAATTTAAACTCCATCAAATAAATTGGAAATATTACTGCCCAGTATGATGCTTGTTTTGGAGTAAGTTATGGTGTTTCTTTTACAATACTCACCCATTAAAAACTTCACTGTAATTTTCTAGTTCATGCAAATTTTTTTTTTTTTTTTCAGTTTTTGACTGGGGCTGGGTCTGAACCTACCACCTCCAGCATATGGGGCCAGTGTCCTACTCCTTTGAGCCGCAGGCACCGCCCTTATTTTTTTACATTTAATTTTCTAATCAAATTGGAATTCATCCTGCTCTGAGGTGGAGAAAGCATTCAATTTATATTTTGTTAAATAGTTATGCAATTGTCACAATACCATTTTAAGGTCTTTAACAAATATCTAAATTATGAAGTTCTTTTAACTTTTGGCTTATATCACAAAATTATGTTTTCTAATTACGATGTCCTTAAGTGTGAGAACAAATACAGTAGAGAAATAATCTTTTTTTCCAAAATTCTTACATATTAGGCTTTTTTTTTTTGAGGTTTCATAGTCTTTCAAAAACCTAGATAACAATTTTCAGTTACTTAAATCATGTCTTCATAATAAATTGCTGTATTCTCTTCTTATATTTTATTATTTTACATAAGAGGTTGGACAATTAAGTTCACGAACTCATCTTAGAAAAAGTGCTACCTACCACGTTGCTCCTAGTCCAGCTTTCAAACAACTTTTTCTAGGATGAGTTCTCACACTTAATTGTCTGCTCTCCTCTGACAATAGCTCTGATGACTATTCTAAAAAAAGAGTTCCAAATTTGCTTTGAAATGTGGACTCGGTCCTGACATCACTGAACAGCTTCCCAGGGAGAGTACTGAGAAGGTGAGCGTAGTGATATGCAGCAATGGGGTGTGTAGCACTGTTTCTAGGATGAGTTCACAAACTATTTTTCAGATTCTCGTAATTTTTATTAAAATTTGTTGATAGTATAATATTAGAATAAAGCATTTTGGAAATAAACAATGTATTCATAGTATTAGATATTATCCAGTTTTCCACATGTGTTGAGTGTTATATGAGCATAAGTTAACTTTTTTGAGACACAGTCTCACATTTTCACCCTTGGTAGAATACCATGACATCATAGGTCACAGCAACCTCAAACTCTTGGGCTCAAGAGATTCTCTTACCTCAGCCTCCCAAGTTGCTGGGATTACAGGCACCTACCACAATGCCGGGCTATTTTTAGAGAGGAGGTTTCTCTCTGCCTCAGGCTGGTCTGGAATCTGAGAGCTCAGACAATCCACCTGCCTTAGCCACCCAGAGTGATTACAGCCATGAGCCGCTGTGCCGGGCATGTTAACGTTTTTTATAGAGATATTACAGAGTACCAGTTAAACCACTGTGTTGTTGAAAAAGAATTTAATTTCTACCTTATATAGATTCTAAAGATTTGAAAAGTTGCAAATTTTCCTCCAAAATAAATGAAGTCCTGTGATTTCCAATAATGAAAATGGTAATACTATTTGCTGGATGATTTTTTTTTTAAAAAATAACCTTATCCTTCAATTTATCAATCTATTAACTAATCAGGTACAAAGGCTCCATTTTTCAGAATTATGATTAGAAGCAGGTTTATAATAATTATGAAATACCTACAAAGAAAATATAAATAAAAAATAAAATGTATAAACATTACAAGTGATTTTTCTATACATTTACATTGATATATTCTTTATAATAGTGCAGGCATTGGAACTTTTAGAAACCTCATACATAAAATAAGATGAGATTATTAGAAAATGCATATCTGAATTAGTTTTCATATTTAATTAGTCTTTATGGTTTTATTGCTCATGTTGATAGATTTAACATTCAAATACATCTCAATTCCAAACTATTAATTCAAAGAAAATGTAACGTGGCTACTTTTCCCTGCTTCTACCTCATCTCATAGTCTTTACCTTGGCTGGCTTTGTTTTCCTACCCAGTCAAGGCACTGAACTACACCGATCACATCCTCTCTAGTCTTAGCCTACCTGCTAAAGGATAAGGCACTTGACTCCCAACTTCATTATATTTATATATATTTTATAAATTTAAGGTCTAGTTTCCCAGCAAAATGAATCTGTTCAAAGAAGAATTATAATGATGCTTTCCATTGTAACTAACACACCAGTTTAAAGTGCATGATATAGAAGGGTACTAATATTTATGAATTGCTCATTCACTTGTTTGATTAAAATTTTATAATAATCAAATTATAAACACAAACACAGAATCTGTGGTCTTTTAACAAGTATTAGTGTTCTAACTGGTATACCAAAGAAAATAATTAATATTAATATTAATTTTAGACATCTTGAATATATGGAAAGGGAAACAATTATCTTCTTTTTTACAAAATAGTAAAAGTTATGCTTTATATACAATTTAAAACAAATTAGGTAGTGTATGCTTTGCATGGCATTATTTTGTTACAAAATTTATGATTGCTTCACCTGCATTTTATAGGTTTATATTGTCTATTGAGTATAGAACAGGTTTGTTTTTCTGATATTTAAGTATTTAATGATATTTAAGTTTCCATAAGAAAACATAACTATCATAAAGTGAAGACTGATATCTGAAAATGAGTCTTATAAATACGAGAAGAAAATGGAAGCAAGAGGTTTTATCTATTGCTCTATTGCTATTTATAAAGTGTTTGTTATAGTTTTCACACTATTAAAAAAAAATTTCTCCTATCTCTACACAAAATTTGTGATTAAAGCCAAAGAAGATGTCATACACAATTATGACTTAGGTAAAAGTATATTTAGCTAAATTATCAGAAAATGTGAATATTCACTATCATGTTTGAGTTTTTCTTTTATTTTTTCATGTTGCCTATTAGAAAAGACCTTTTGAGGTATTTAGTATTCAAAACTATGTGATATATCACAGAGCAAAAGAAATGTATCCATTAATTTAGTTTGTGTGACATACTTTTTCATACTGAGGATCCATTTTTAATTGAAATGATATATTTAGTTATTACAAGTCAATAATTAAGACTACACTGTATTTCTTTGTATTTTGGGCTAAGTGCATACACATTTGCACAGAGCTTAGATCTTGTCTTTTCTAATAAATTACATAGCCACTGAAATCTTATACTATATTTAATATTTTTCATAAACTGAAAATCAAGTCACATAGAATAACCATATGATATGCATAAAATATATAAATATTCATGAGGAAATAATACAGCAAACATGTGTGGGCAACAGTGGATGTCGTTATGATGGCTTCACATTTTCACACTGCTTAATATAGCCCTGATAATTTTATACACCCATGGAAACATCCTTTTAGAACACTAATGTGATAAAATTCAAGGAGTGATAACTTCTTACTTATGTTTCATTAACTCTGATGGAATCATATAGCTTCCAAAGATGCCTATTGTACAACATTAGAGCACTAGGAAAAACAACAGAGCCACAGAATGTGAGTTCACTATGAGCTCCATGGCTCCTTAAAATGTAGGCAATATCAAATAAAAATAAATTCTGTAGGGTGCAGTGATACACGCCTATAATCTTAACACTCCAGAAGACTGAAGAGGTTGTATCACTTGAGCTCAGGAGTTTGACACTAGCCTGAGCAAGAGTGAAGCCCTATTGCTACTAAAAATAGAAAAACTAGCCTGGCATTGTGGCAGGTGCTTGTAGTCCCAGCTACTCAAGAGGCTGAAGTGAGAGGATTGTTCATGCACAAGAAACTGAGATTATTGTGAGCTATGAGGATGCCACAGTACTCTATCCAGGGCAACAGAGTGAGATATTGTCTCAAAAATGAATGAATGAACGAATGAATAAATAAAAAGGAGTTTAAATAAGTATTTAAAATGAAGTAGCAAATTAAAAACATAAAATTGTGTTCTAGAAAATTCTCAGTCTAGCCTACCATACATATATGTGATTTCATCAGAGATTTATTTATTAGAAAGGAATATAATTGTGACATTCCTATTTCATTCCTTTTTTGCCTAAATAACCTTGACATGGCAGGTACTAAATCTTCTGGAAGGAGATAGTAAGGTGGCAAGACCCAAGTGAGTTCAAGGGTAAGATAAGCCCCAATCACCAAAGATATTGCTCAGTAAGTGAAAATGTAGTGTTTGACTTTCTTCCTGGAAGAATTACAAAACATTCACTAACATTTCTAAAACTTTAAACATTTTTAGATAAAATAAATGCATGCATTTTAATGTAAAAATGTTAAATATGACTTTTACCTTATGGGGATGTATGCTACTGCTCCAGACTACTAAATAAAAATACTAAGTATTATTCATTTCAATCAAGAAATGATAATATATGAAGGTTAATCAATTCATGCTTGAAACATAAAATATTAATTACATGTATAATAGGTTTTATTTATAAAGTAAAACCTTGTCAACATCTACTTGTGATAAAGATAGCAAATGAGATCAAGTACCCACTCTGTTTCAAGCACTGTTCTTGTTATCTTATTTGCTTATTTTGATTTTATAATGCCCTTGTTAAGAGATCATTATTTTCTCTATTTTATTTGCATGAGAAATATTAACTATGGTAGCTAGAATTTTGAACTCTGTATTATCCCATTATAACACTTTCCATCTCAACTTTTGATACATAATAGCTGAAGGCTGTATACAAAATCATGAAAATAGTAGGTAAGATATGGTGGCAGGGTGAGTCTTATTTTTATTAATACATTATTACAAAATTGCAATCAATATTCATGATATTAAATAATTTCTTTCTTGAAAATCAACTTTTGCAAGACAAAATGCACATTGACACTAAGTAGACAATTTCAATTTAGACAAAATCTAAGAGAGTCATTACCTTTTCAAGAATTAAAGCAATAAGTCCTCTGTTAAATGCAACTGACATACTGAACCTTCCTCTGTACTCTGGTGGCAATATAAGTTGCCAATATACAAATATATCTGTGTATAAGGATAGGTAACCTCTCCATTAATACATATTTTTTTTTAGTTGAAGTGACATATTCAGCCTGTGGAATTTAGATTTCACAGGCGAGAGAGCTAATCACCCATGCAGCTGTCATATTTAGGACAGCATATGAGAAGTAGGAGAGAAAGACAAGTGCCAGGGAGAGGAAAGTCCTTTTAAGTATTAATATTTCTTTAGCAGATGGCTTCAGTAGCTTATTTTTGTATTCTATTATTTCTAATTTTTACTATGGTAAAAGTATTTCAATAATGCCTCAAGTCAACTTTATTTGTTGGAATAATCAAATGATAGAAAGTAGGTTTACAAAATTTTAAATATAGAACTGAAACGTGTTCTCCTTAGTAGTGTGTCACATTGAAATTCAGCAATCTAAATGCATTGAATTTCTTGCCTATTAGACATTGTAGAAAAGAGATCTATCTGGCAAGAAGAGTGAAGATTATGAGGAATACTATAAAGAATGACTATCGTGAACACTGACCTGTTGAAAGACAATTTAAGACCCAAAATTGATGGCTTTTGGATTACCATCCAAAGTGTAAAAAAAAAAAAAAAACCTGGGTCCATGCTGATATAAAAAGATAATTAAGTGAATAAATAAATATACAAATTTCCCAAGCAGAAGAATTACAAATAACAGTATAGATGCTCATCTCTACTACAGGTGGGACTTAGTTTTTATCAGTCCCCTTCTTCCCTATGATGTTCCAAACTCAGTGACTTGCTTTCAAAAATAGAAAAGGAAAGGTAAAAATAGCAACTTCATAGTAAAGAAACTGGCAAATACTACCTTAACAAAGTGGTGAATGTTAACATCACTAGTACAAATATATAGATATCATATACCCTGTGATATGATGACATGAGAAAGACTCTTCACCTTGTGGTATCCCTTCCATAAACCCATTTCCCCAGGATAATTAAAACACACACACAGAGAAACTAAGACTCAGATTGGGGGACATTGTGCAGGATACAAGCCTGGTGCTCTATAAGACTCTTAAGATAATGAATAACTACAAAAGGCTTAGCAAATTTCCAGGACCAGGATATCTGGGAGACATGACAATTAAGTGCAATGTGGCACCCTGGATCACATCCTCAAAACAGAAAAAAGACACATTGAAAAATTGGTGGAATTCAAATAAGATGTGGATTTTAGACAACAATAATGTACCGATGTTTCTTATTTTTGAAAAAATGTGTCATGGTAATATAAGAAGCTAAAAATTAAGAAGGGTTTACAAGCAAACTCTCTGGACTAAATTTGTAAATTTTGGGCAGATCTAAAATTATTCCAAAACAATTTGAAAAAGGAACCTTGTCTAGACCTTAAAAAATTTTACTGTCATGAATAACTAAAAAAAAAAAAAAATTTAAGTAAAGAAAACATTTTACTTTAAGGAATCTATGTTAATTCACTTTCTATGCCAAATTGATGGATTATAAGATGCCCAGATACTTAGTCAAACCTTATTCTGATGTTTCTATGACGGTGTTGATGGATGAGATTGACATTAACCTTGGTAGACTAAGCCATATTTCAATTGGTAGATTACCCTCCTAATGTGAGTGTGGTCTCATCCAATCAGTTAAAGATCTAAACAGGACAAAAATACTAACCTTCTCCTGAGTAAAAACAATCTTCCTGATTGATGACTCTTGAACCGTGAACATTAAGGTTATTTTGTTTTCGTTTTTGTTTTCTTTTGTTTTCTGCCTTCAGGCTCAGATTGAAATACTGATGCTTCCTGGAACTCAAGCTATCAGACTAAAACTAAATCCATGGCTCTTCTAGGCCTCAGTTTGCCCACTCACCCTGGTTCTGTTTCTCTGGGGTATCTTCACTATCATATAATCTAAAAGACTTGACAACTAAATGCAGTGCCTAATTAATTATTTTTAACCTGGATTAACAAAACAAGCCCACTAAGAGAATTATTTGGACAATTTTGGAAATTTGACTTTTGATTTGTATATTATATAACCCTTTTTTATCAGGGCTAAATTTATTGAATTTGATAGTATTGTGATTATATGAAGCATTGACTCTGTTCTTTGAGTATATATCTCATATTATTTAGGGGTGAAATAGCATCAGATCAACAACTTGCTTTCAATTGTTTTGAGTTTTGACAGGCAACATGAACATCTGGATAGATGGATGAAAGAAAGAGAGAAAGAAAAGGATGATGAAGGCAGACAGATAAATGGTACATAGATAGGTTACATAGTTTATATATATATATAGATATAAACAGAAAGAAAATAAAGCCAAATGTTAGAAACATTTAATTAATTGATTAATTAATTTTTGAGACAGTCTCACTTTCTTGCCTCCGGTAGAGTGTCCTGGTGCCATAGCTCACAGCAACCTTAAGCTCCTGGGCTCAAGTAATCAATCCTCTTGCCTCACCCTCCCAAGTAGCTGGGACTACAGGTGCCCATCACAATTCCCAGGTATTTTTAGAGACAGAGTCTTTTTTGTCTTTTCTGTAAGTCATTTCTTTTAATATTGGGAGAAAATTTTACAGTGACTTTTTTCAGAATCTTTATTTTTAAATAGGCATTTAGCTAATAGCTGGAAAAATAAGTATAGTAAAAATGAAAATTCTAAGTGAAGTGAAACCAAGAATTAATAAAAGTGAAACCAAGTCTTTAATAAAAACAGAGAAATCAATCAGATATTATAAAACTGGGTTGACATATATTTTGTCTTTCTTGATCTCACTCAACTGAAAATTAAATAGTACCGAAAACAAACCATAAGTATTTGCTTAGTTTTATTTCCTTAGTATAAACGCAGTAACCATTTATAGAGGGCATAATTTACTAGAATGGTTGACATTCCAGATATCCATCATCATAATTGAGAAGCCTAACATTTTTGTCCCACACTATTTTGACCACACAAAATGTCATCTGCATCAACAGTGGATAGTTCTGTATGTACCATCAACTTTTTACTTGAATCACCTCCATCTAACTGTCTGAGGATTTATGCCAACTTGAGGTTCTTGGCCATGAGCAAGGTTGACAGAAGTGTCAGGGAGCACAAGCTATCTGTTAGAGAAAGATAAGATTCAATGCATAAATCCACCTGCCTTTCTTAATTGTTGGTGGGACAGTTCTCAGTTGTGTTCTCTGAGTCTGGAAAGTATCCCTGGTGGGACTTTGTATTTGTTTGCTTACTAAACCACACTCTCATAGTGTTTCCTGGAATCATTTTCCATGTAAATTATTCCACTTAAATTCTTATCTCAGGGTCAGCGTTTGGCAGAGCCTAAATTAAGATGCATATATTACTTAAAGATTGCAAATGAGTCTCAAGGTAATAGATGCAGAAACGCATTAAGGAATAGGGTTCCTCCTCCTGCAAGGGAAAGGTAGAAGAAATGGCCAATTTTTTAAAGGATATTGTCACATCTAAATATGAGTTCTGGGAATTCTGCTGTTCCCTGATAGAGCTTAACGATGAATCATGTAGGCATTTTGGTTCCATTAAAATTCTAAATAAGTTAGAGCCCTGGTGTACCACTTATAAAGCCCAATAAAGATCCAGAATACTTATTATGTGAAATGACAGATTTCTGTGTCTATAAACCAGTTTTGGTTGGGATGTTTTTATGACTGTGAGACAAACCTATTCTAACTGATACTTAGGGTTTGGGGTAAAATTTGGTTTAGGAAGGATGTAGTTAGGAAATAAAGGACCCATTTAAAGGTAATTATATAAGAATTTTAAAAATATTAATTGTACAAATAAAAAAATAGAGAAATGACTGATAGTGATTATTGAAACGGTGTCTCATGGCAATGACACTAGTAAGCCTTCTACGCTATACTCTCAGCAATTAGTTTTACCAGTTGCTCAAAATTCCATATTACTGTTTTATTATTATTATTTTATTATTATAAAATATAAAGTAATAATATTTTATTATTATTATATGAGTAATTATTATTACTCATTTATTTAGCAAACAATTGTCCATCACCACCAAAGTGCCCAGCTTTATGCTTGATTCCAGAATGAAGTGCATCATCTTTCTTTAATTAATACACATATAATAAACACAGATTATTGTTTAAGTTTAGGAGAGCTACAAGAGCGTGGAGCACCTGGTGGGGGATCCAGAAGTTCAGAGGAAATGCTCATTAGCTCACACCTTACCACTGGATGGGCCTTTCTACTGAGCTAAGTCTTAACAGATGAATGAATGAACCAAAAGAAAAATTAAGGTTGGAATAAAAAAAAATATATTAAGTATGGAGCCAGGAGGGGATGTCAGTCACAAGGAATACTGCATGAGAAAGTACTGGGTTTGGAGTTTCCCGAGTGTCTCACATGGCATGTGTAGAAAAATAAGAAGAATAAAAGGGATGGAGTAGATTATTAACTTTATCCTGAAGGCAACAGAGTGCTATTACTCTCTTTATATTTGGAAAGGATCATACTGGTAGTAGTGCAGAGAATAAATCAGAGAAATTATAATTAAAGGTAAGGAAGAAGTTAGACAATTGTATGATAATCTTAGCACACTTTTCTAAGAGTAGCGGTGAAGTCACTGAAGAATCATTTATGAGACTTTAAAGAAGCATCAATACATTAGAATAGGAGAATCATCAAGTGACCTTGCTTACTCACTGAATTAGAGGGACAGATAAAATGAAAAGTTGCTAAGGATGGGTCCCCTGCTTCCTGCTTGAGTAAATAAGTGAATGGTAAGAGCAATCACCATAGTTAGAATACAGGAAGGGTAACAAGTATGAGCAAAACTCAAATATGATGATTTTCTGATGCTTAAGGGAACACCTATGTGACTGCGTCTTATATTTAATTCTAAGTCTTACGTTTTGGAAAACTGGTTTAACCTAGGGATACATTGTTATTGATAGTGAACATGTAATTTAATGCTCAAATTATGGGAGCAGGTAAGAGTTCAAATTAAGGAGTTTAAGAATCTTTCTCACTTGTTTTAACCAAAAGAAAATAGAAGGACTCGAATTAGAAGTATTTATTTTAAAAGTAGTCACAACTGGAGGTTTCAAAGCTTAGAAGTAGGGCTGCTTTATAAGGCTAGACTGAAGAAGTCAAATGGACCTGAGGCAAGAGGAAAAGCTCAAAGAACCACATCCTGCTGAATCCCAGTCTGCAAAGCTGAAACACAGTAAGAGGAGACCTCATAGGAGCATTGAAAGGCAACTGATGACTGTTGGCCTGGAGACCAGAAGTGAATGAAAGAATAAAGTAGTATGTGCCAGGCATGTGAGGCACGGTCTCAACATGTTATGTCTATCTTATGCGAAAATGTAAGCAGTAAATATCTGCCTCCATCCAATCTCCTATTCCATTGTATGTGGAAGGAGGGTGGAGAGTGGTATGAAACACCCTTATCCATAACTGTCTAGCTAGGGAAGAAACAGAGAAATCTTGATATGTCTTCCTCCAACCCAGTTTCCACTCTTATTAAATGATGACTATAAGAGGACAATTTTTACTTACTTTTTTTTTTTTTTTTGAGACAGAGCCTCAAGCTGTCCCCCTGGGTAGAGTGCTGTGGCATCAAAGCTCACAACAACCTCCAACTCCTGGGCTCAAGTGAGTCTCCTGCCTCCGCCTCCCAAGTAGCTGGGACCACAGGTGCCCGCCACAACACCCAGCTATTTTTTGGTTGCAGCTGTCATTGTTATTTGGCAGCCCAGGCTGGATTTGAACCCACCACCTTAGGTATATGTGGCTGGTGCCTTAGCCACTTGAGCCACAGGCACCAAGCCAATTTTTACTTTCTAATTGAGAAGTTATCCAGGAGATGGTATAAATATACAAAAAAGAAACGATAACAAATATCTAGCAAACAAAAAAAATAATAAAAGAAAAGTGAGCATGGTGGGTCACACCTGTAATCCTAGCACTTTGGGAGGACAAGGCAGGTGGATCACTTGAACAAGAGCAAGTCTCTACTTAAAATAAAATAAAATAAAATAAAACCTAACCAGGCACCGTGGTGGGCACCTATAGTTCCTTCTACTTGAGAAGCTGAGCCAAGAGGATTGTAAGAGGATCTCTTGAGCCCAAGAGTTTGAGGTTGCTGTGAGCTATGACCCCAGGTCACTCTGCCCAGGGCAAGAGAGTGAGACTCTATCTCAAAAAAAGAAAAAGGGAAAAAAAGTGAGGATAGACATATAGGAAAGGAAAGAGCATATAAAAGAAGTAAGAAATAAATTATAAGATGAGAAACAGAAAGAAAAATTTAAAAAGTACTTACCAAAAGATAAAAGTAAAAGAAGTCAGGGAAGCCACTCAGATCTTGGTTTCTAACGTCATTCTCCAATATCAGAAGCCAGGGCTTCTTGAAGCATTCCTGACACTAAGCATAAGGTAGGAAGGATACAAGATGCCCTGGAGCATCAAGAAAAAGGGATAATAAACCCATGGTGATGAAAATATGTCAAAAAGACAAAAGAGTCAACTGAAAGCTCTTCTAATGGTTTAAGGCTGGAGCAATCTGAACAAAAAAACAAAATCATGTTGGATTATAACCCAAAGTACAAAATAAATATTCATAAGGGCATACTAATACAAATAATGAATACATGGATAGACAGATAAAACCATACAACTCTCCCTATATAGAAAGAATTATAAATACTTTAAGTAGATACTCAAAGAGGTGTGATGTAAGCCCCCACTCTTTAAATTTGGGCTGTGCATAGCAACTTCTTTCAAAAACAACAGGATGGAAAGAGGGCTAAAGAGTAACTTGATCATGATGCTAAATGTCATCAGCGTTATCAACAGTGATATATATGTTGCTAGCACATATTCTTAACATATTTTAGTGAAGATGACACTATACTTAGCTAGCATTCCTCTAAAAACCTATAACTCTATTCTAATCACAAGAAAATCATCAGATACTGCTCAAAGAAGAGATATTGTACAAAATGTCAAAATACATAATAGTATTCTTCAAAATATTTAAGGTCATTAAAATAAGAAAGTTTGAGAGACTGGTGTAACTTAGAGAATTCTAAGAAGATCCACCCAAATGTGATGTGATGTCCTGGATGGGATCATGGAGCAGAGCGGACTTTATATAATGATGATGTATAAATACTATTTTTACTAATTGACAAAAATATACCATTTTAATATATGGTGGTAATACGAGGAGAAGGCGAGTGTGGAGCATATAAAAACTCTCTGTTCTGCTTTCTAGGCTTTGTTATAAATGTAAAACTTTCTAAGAAATAACATTTGTGTAAAAAAAAATAGCAAGTGAAGTATTATTTATAAAGGACTTAGCCAAATAATATGCAGCAGTTGGAGTCAGGGAAAAAAATAATTTCAGAATGTTTACTGGATTTGGCAAATGGGGTTTCTTGGGAGATGCTGGGATAACCAAATAAATGGTAGAGAACAGAGAGAATGGTACCGTGAGCCAGGGAGTGGATGGTATTTAGACAATGATAGCAGCACAAGTAAAAGACTTGAATGAACGAGAGAGTGAACAAATCATTGTGGATGCAACATTCCTGGGACACTGAAAGCTACAATACAGGGATGATGATTAGCCTTGAATATGGGAAAATTTTCTCTTTGTGAGAGAGGAAGAAAGATAGAAGTGAGGACTGGATATGCAAGTAATCCTTTCAGACTAGGGGCCCTGGGAATGAAAGTACAGCATGTTCCTGTTCTTGGATACCATGATGTCTCACAAGCATCAGTTAAGAAGAGGTATTATAGAACTTTGATTTTCCGAAAAACAGTATGCGTATCCATTTATAGTTTTAAAGTCAAAACTTTTGTTAAAAGTCCAACTGTTTGTTTCAGATCTCTTCTTGGTATTGATTATCTATTAATATGAAAATTTATAAATCGCATTTTATGCCATTTTCTCTTCTTACACAATGTTAAGTTTTTAAGCTTCACCCATATTGACTTGTGCAGGTTTATTTCATTTCTTTAATGGTTGTTGAACATTTAAGAGCATAAATTAAATTGTTTTCTTTTTTCATTCTTCTATGGATGGACACTTAGGTAATTTTAACTTTTTCATATTGCAAACAACATTTTGTGTGAATATGTTCTGGTACATAAGTGTGAAATTTCTCTGACCCATGTGTCCTAAAGTAGGAATGAGTTTCTGCATGTGTCCCTCTTTCTTGGGCCAGGGGTTCATTTCAAGATTTGGTTTTGTTCTAGTTTTTAATTTGTACTGTTTCAGGTACAGAGCATAATTTTTATGAACAACTTCATATGGTATTTACATTGCTATGCACAATACTCTACAAAAAGAAAGAAGATACAATGCACAACATTTAGAAGAAAATTACCATGTGACATATATCCCCAACATATGTAGAATTTTTAAATTCCAATCAGAGGAATAAGGCAATTTCATTAAGATTGTAGTTACTGAATGCAGGTTTGGAAGATCATAACCATTTCAATTAAAAAAAGATTACCCTTATTTCATGGTAGAAGAAGCTGAGACAAATGGAAGGGAAAATGTTGCCAGGCAAATTGGAGAAAGATTCCATGAGATGTTCATGAACAATGAATTAATGGGTTACTTTGGATAGGCAATAAAAGGTGCAAAAAATAGTTTTGGGAGATAATACCGGAAAAGTATATTTTGGTCAGTTCATCCAGGATCTTAAATACAATGTTATGATATGTGCAGGAAGAATAGAAAACAAATAAAACAATAAAATGAAACAACTTGAGCTGTAACAGCTATTCATTTATCTATAAATAGTAGGCAAACATAGACCAACTTAGTCAACTTGAAAGTCTTTAAATGTAAGTGATCTGTTGTGTTCTGTGAGAGTTCCTGAGACAGTATGGTTTCAAGGTTGCCAAATCCACTTTCTCAGTCATTTCATTAGCGACTGGGGGCTTCTCATCCCTTTACCTTGTTGTCATAATGAACTGGTAATGTCTTCTTTCTTGGCTGAAGGTAGTACCTGTCCTAAGGTTCACCTGTAGAAATGTGATGTCCTATTACAAAAGATAGTGCATTCCTAAGCTTAAATCTTTTTTACTCTATTAATAAAATCTTCCAGAGGAGCCACAGAAAATTTGCTATGGATCCACGAATGGATCACAGGCCCTGATTTAAAAAAAAAAAAAAAAGCCATCAAAGAAAATAAAATAAACATGATGGAATTTGACCTATTGTGATCAACCACAAGGGACGACAGAGAGCCATTTTTCTTCAAGGAGCCATAGCAACACCGGGCTTTTCCCAGGCAATGGGTCTGAGCATCTACATGAGCATATCTGACATAGAAATGAGACTAATATGTGGGAGAAATAGTGGCAATAAGTTTGTCGAAGAATGTCTTTTATAAGGGTTTTAATGAGGCCCTAAAGATTAGGGCAGTAACAGTGAGGAGTGAAAAGAGATTGGTTTTGGCAACATCGGAAAATAAAAGAACACTTGCTGGGTGGCTGAGGGAGTAGTTGGCGAGTGCAGAAAACTATTGCCTGGTGTGCATAGGACTGGGAAAATACACATTTATTGTAGCGATACGGAGTGCAGAAGAGAAGTGTCTGGGTGTTGAAGACACCGAGCAGTGTTTTAGATGCATTAGTGCCAAGGGCCTGCTAAGATGTCCAATAACAAATTCTCTATAAATACTTGGACATGTAGCTTAGGAGAATAGAGTGTACAGGCTGAAAATAAAAATGTGATAATTAAAGCAAAAAATGAGATTATTAAAGCTAGAAAACTAGATCAGATCTTAAAGGAAGCAAATTATTTAGACAAAGAGATACAAGTAAAGAAATTGAAAAAGTGGTCTATGTTTAGAGAAAGACCAGCGAGATGCTCACTGATCACATTTAGGAACCAGTGGACAGACAGTTAGAGGAAAAATCTCAAATAATCATGCATCATAGGTGTTATAAGTATGCAAATATTTGATTAAACACGCTGAAAATGTGTGATTCATCTTGTATGACCGCATTCATTATTTCAGTAGCATACAGGGAGGACGGGTCAGAAGAGGGTAACCCGAGAAATGAGTGCAGCTGAAACAAATGGGAGGAATTAGTGTCGATTCCTTTATACTCTTCGAGAAGCTCTATAATGAAATAAAAGAAAGGATTGGGTTTAAGCTTTGATTACTTTCCAGTTGCTTTACTCTTATAAGGATAAATGATCTCTGACCATAATTACGTGATGTGAAAAAGATCTACAAGAAAAGAAAATATTAAACATAGAAAATAATACAAGACTTTAATATTCAGTTTGTTCTCAGGGACAGAGAAAGAAGAAGAGGTCCAGAGTAAAGAATCAGTGAAGGGAGAAGCTTCAGAGAGGAATGAGTTGGCGTGTGGTCAGGAGATGGCGAGTTCCTACCTGAACCTTTCCTAGCATAAATTAAATGACAAACATTACTTAGCATATAAGAAGAGACTGGAGAAAAAATGCAAAGAATACCCACAAACACCATTCCTTTTGTCAAAAAATGTATTTTAGTTTCTCCTCTTTTTTAATGAAATTTTTAAAACATTTTTGTTATACTGGGTTGATTACTATATTTTGGTAGAAATCCACAAGTGCATGTAGGTGAAAAAGAAAAATCTCAAACACCCGCTAAAACGAAAGATCCTGCAAAAAGAAATAAATGTACAAACGGAGGGAAACATGAAATTGACTCAAGGTTATCGTGAAACTTAGGCAACTGTGAGGGTCCTACCATCTGCACAGAGTGGTAGATTATTATAAATTATCTTCCCGTGCCTGTCAAGTAGTCAAGCAATCCCTAAGCAGCAGCTTTTGGCCGCTGCTGGATCGGCGTGCTGCCCAGACAGAGGTTCCCCTGACAGGGAGGCAGTGAGCCCATGTGGAGTTAGGAAGCTTGATACTCTCACCAGTAGGAACAGCATGATCAGTGATGTTGGCTCTTCAGAACCCCAGTTCTACAGCACAGCACCAAACTGGTGGAGCCAGGTGGCAGGCATCGTGAGTGGTGGGATGTCCCATTTTCAGAAAGTCAGCAGTAAACTACTGCCATATAGTTTTACAGATTGCAGCCTTACCCAAGGTGGAAAGTCCTGGGCTTGATTGGAGCCAAGAGACGGTGGATGAGAAACTGCCTCCTAACAGTCGTCCTCAATTCACCAGATGAATAAGAGAGGGCCCTGTGACAACTCACAAAACTGTCTTCCTGCCACATGCCAGGAAGGATCACATCACATATCACAAGAACTGAGACTGCCTTCCTACCTAGCCAAGGCAGAGAAGAGCAGGACTGACAGGGTCTACGGTACAGCCAAATCCTGCCTGCAACAGTCTACTCATTTTAACCATCACCTTCATAAAAATTTTCTCTTCTAGATTTTTCATATTATACCATTAACTTCAAACTACCTAACTCTTTAAAAGATAAGGATTACATGACTTGTTGATTTTACTTAACAGAGACACTGACAGACCTTCATTTTCTCACATACAATTACTTATTAAATGCCTACGGTATGACATTTCTTATTAAGGGAATAAATGAATGTATTTCATGTGTTTGTCAATGTAAAATGATGAAATCTCTGCATTAATGGCTCACATCAAAGACATTAGTCTAAATCACAAGTCATAAAATGAAAAGTCATATTTAAATAAAAAGGAAAATTGTTAACAGTTGAAAATAAGAACAAAAAGATGTGTATCCAGAAAGAGCTACTAATCAAAATTACCCACTCAGAATTTCTTGCAGAAGGAAACGCAGAACGGTTTAAAATGAATGAGCAGCTCAATGAGCAGGCAAATGAGAATGATTAGAAAAACACATTCTCTTATATAAAAATAGAAAAATGTAAAATAAAGTATATGTGAATTTTATACACATTTGGTTGCTTTTCTTTAATGGATTTGGGCTTCTTGGCTATTTTTTAAAGTTAGTACTATACGATTAAAATTCCCAGATTGACTTATTGATCCTTCAATGGCCTTTTCTTATTTTTCTCCCCATTACCACAAAAAAATAAAATAAAACAAAATCAAATGCAAACGATTCTGCTTAAATCTAGCTCCATCTCTAAAGGAAAATATAGCAGAAGTGAAGAGAATTTGGGAAACTACTTAGATGCAACTAATCTAAGAATTTTACATGTATGATCACTCTAAAGTAGTAGCAAATTGTAAACATGCTTTTTAAAGGTCAGAAAGGAGTGTTATTTGTAATATTAAGTTCTCCCTCAACTATTTGTCCTTATTAAAAATATTAAAATAGACCTTTGGAAATTACCCTTCCTTTAGAATATATTAGAAGTTGGGGTGTATTCCAAGGTCTCTGTCTCTGAGTTGTTCATCTACAAGCAGACCCCATCTTATTACCCCCTCAAAGTTATATAAAGTCCTCTTGAGACTTACCTTGTCGCTATGCTGATTCTGTATGGCAATAGATTCTGAGACTGAGTTTAGGCAGAAAATTTAAGAGTATAGGCAATGTAACTTTATATTTTCTATTAATCTAACTGATTTTCCAGTATAAGTAACCATTCCACATGGGGAAGTGAAATTAATCTCAAACAGTTTGAGGTTTCCTTTATTCCTGTAGGACCAGTGTTCTTCTCAAGGTTGTAGGAGCTGCCACCCGCTCTGAGTTATAAACAAGACACCTGCATATTTGTCGAGATGCTTTGGCTTCTGGTGTCAATCTGCAGGGCTACATGGAAGCCACCCAGTCATCATCACCTTTGCCTATCAAGAGGGGATGTTTGAGTTTGACCCTCCTTAAGCCTCTTTGTGTTGTCCTTTATGGTGCATACGTGGTCCCTTCTCATCACGATAAAATCTGAGAAACTCATGGGCCTCTATAGTGCTGTCATCTCCAGTCTTTTCTGGAAGCTATCACAATTGTTCTGTGGCCTCTGTCTTGGGGGGAAAGCAGTTGCTTTTAATGGTCCTGAAGTCTATCTGATAAACAAATCCGGTAGCCATTTCTGTTCTAGAGTCTGAATACTTCCTTGAAATTAACCAAGAAAAGGAGTTAAATGTCTCTCTAAATTAAGATCCCCAGATCTACGTGGATTTCTGTAATCTTTCTATCTTACTCATCATAGGGCCTGTGAATTTAGGGTTCAAATCCCCACCAGGATCTTAAATCCTCACCAGAAGGCCACAAGCATCTTATCTATTTCCTCTTCCTCCACCCTCTCATCACCCCTTGCAGAAAAGTGTTAGAAATGAAAACCTTGCTCAAACTTCACTTGAAGTCTCCTGAATCTGTCGTTTTCTATGTGGACATGAAATATTTATGTTTTTTCCGGAAACTATACTGTCAAAGTCCAAAGCACAGAAAAGATTTATTTTTTCTCCATAGTTCTTGACCATTCTGCCCTTGAGCAAAAGAGGATGGAAGTGTCTATTTACCAACTGAAATATGTTAGGAAATGAGAGAAGAAGGTGGGGACCAGGTGACAATGACAGGACAAATGACCCTGTGAATCTATTAACATGTCATAAAGCTATCACATGACAACCTGACAGAAGAAATGAGAGATAATTCCTTTCATTTTATCCCATTCTTTAATTTTCAAAACTTTTCACATATATACATAATATGAATGTACTTGACTTTATTAAAAGGCTGAAGGTAACTAAACAATAAATGAAACTGTATGTCTATTATTATAGCCCATCAAAAATGATATTTCTTAGCCAGATCCATAATCCTAGCCCTCTGGGAGACTGAGGTGGGAGGATTCCTTGAGCTCAGGAGTTGAAGACCAGAGCTAGACCCTGTTTCTATTAATAATAGAAATAAACTTAGCCAGGCATTATGGTGCACACTTGCAGTCCTAGCTACTCAGGAGACTGAGACAAGAGGATCCCTTGAGCCCAGAAGTTCTAGGTTGTGTGAACTAGGCTAACACTATGGTACTCTAGCCTAAGGTAACCGTGAGACTGTCTCAAAAAAAAAATGATACTAGAATTAAATTTATTAAAATGGTTTCTGTTGGGCAGTGCCTGTGGCTCCAAGGAGTAGGGCAATGGCCCCATATACTCAAGGTGGCGGGTTCAGATCCAGCCCTAGCCAAAAATAAATAAATAAATAAATAAAAATAAAATAAAAAATGGTTTCTGTTAAGAGTGATGTCTTTCTATTAAAGTGAAATCATATTAAGGAGAAGCATCCAAAAGAATAAATTTTTCACTGTTAATGCAGAGAGGCTACCATGCCCCTTTACTTTATTCTGGTTGCGCGATCAATCATTACTATATTTTGGGGCTCCCCAAACCTACCTATCTGAGTCTATCTTTCATGGTCCATTTAACTAAAAACAACCAGTCATCTGGGTTAATTAGTCCAGACCAATACTAGTAACAGGCAGTTTAGGATGATCTATCATGAAACAGTAATCTTTGTCTCTCTTTTTACAGCACCCTAGGAGGGTTTCATATGTATCTACTAGTGGCTACTACCCAAATGGCTGCAGGAATACTGAACATGAGCTTCAAAGTTATTATTTTTCAGGCTTAAATATGTTACTAGTCAAAGTGTGATTTGGATAGTGGGTAAACTAATTGAAAATGTGGGAAAGGAAATAAAAACTGTTTTCTGGAACTTTGTCCAATATTGAGCCCCTCAGGCACAATTAATTAGTCTGCATTAAGAGAAATAAGAGAAGTTATAGTTAGAATATTGTCATTACTGGCAAAAAGAGCTCGGAAATGTGGAAACTTCAATGTAGGCAGAAACTAGATAGGCAGAAATTGGCCTATCTTAGTTGAGGATTTGCAGAAAATTATGTAAAGGATACTTGCTCTTTCTAATCACTTAACTATTGTTAACTCAAGAAACGTGTAAAATTAGGACAGTTCCAGTACATATGAGATGCAGTGTGATCAAAACAGACTGTTCTCGTCCCTCAATTTTGAACCCTTCATAAATGCTAAGTCTGCTTCTTCCTGTGATGCTGCAATTAGTAAAATAAATTTTAATAACATCAAATGATGGCCCTCAAATTTACAGTTGCTACATACTTTTACCTTTATTAAAAATGCCCTCTCCTAATACAGAAACATACACAGTCACAGACAATGTTCAGTGTTCAATACAATTTTTGACTAAATGCACTTCTCATGCATTTTACAAAAGGAGATAATTCTTTATTACATTTATATACATTTATATATAATTCTTTATATACTTTTTTTTGGGGGGGGGCCGGGGCTGCGTTTGAACCCTCCACCTCTGGCGTATGGGGCTGGCGCCCTACTCTTTTGAGCCACAGGCACCACCACGAAGGGAGATAATTCTAATAAATGACCAAAAATTTGTCACTTTACAAATTTAATTATTTGATGAATACCAAAGCCTCCACTTGAAAATTAAAGAAGTTTTTTTATTTCTTTCTTTCTTTTTTTAAGTTGGCACCCAGTGAGGATTCAGTGAATATTAATAACTTAACGAAGTCTATATTACTATGTTGCAAATAAGATGAGTCAAACGGCTCTAAACTTTACTTAAAGTTGTCAAATGATATGGGATTTTAAGATATGTATAGACACATTTGAACGTAAGTGGATATTTGACACAGACTTGTAATTGAACTTCAGCTTTAGCACTTGGGGAAAATTGAGTATCATTTAGTGAACGTGGAGAGAGATATAATGGCAAGAACCAACGTTAGCTAACATCATAAAAACTTCTCTGAGCTGGGGAATATCTGATAGAATATAGCAGAATGCATTTGCTGGATTTGATACATTTTAACTCTGTGCTTTTTTCAAAGTCACACAAAAAAATGAGGCCCTTATTCCAATTTTTGTGTACTATTAGCTATAGAAAAAATGGAAACGAGTACCTGAAGGATATGTTTTGCATATTTAATAATGCCATTATAGTCGATTTTAATAAAGAAATATTTCCGTAAATATACTATTATTGTGATTATTTCATTATAAACAGTTATAGTTATTAGCTGAAATAAAATAAAAACATGCTATTCTTTCTGAAGCTATTCCAAATCGAAACAGTGAATTTTAGGAAAGCTCGCAAGTAACATCCGAGTTGTTTTTTCTCATGAGGATTCTATCTCTGGTTTTCAGTCTCTCAAGACTTGAATAATTAGTATAAATAGACAGCTTGCATATTGAGGAGCTTTGAAACCAAACGTTTTTGAAGTTTTTTATTACTGGCGATAAGAGGAAAAAGTACATTTCTTCTTTCGATTTTTAATGAGACATTAAAATTTCTCATTTTGAAAAGAAGGGCACAGAAATGTGTGCTTATAAAGGCAAAGTTTAATTATTTTAGGAAATACACGAAGAAAGGAACGTTATTTACTAAATGTCTATTCATTTTGGTTCAAAAATTAAAGACTGTTTTTATGAAAATGGGAAAATTGAAAGCTGAAGTTATGGAATTTACATATATTGTGTTGACTGTTTTTCCAGTTAAACAGTGCATTATTTTCCAAATTGTCACAAGAATTGTAAAACATCAGAGGAACACGTGCTAAAATATTCCTTTTTTTTTTTTTTTTTTTTTTTTTTTGGCCATTATTTTTTTGGCTGGGGCTGGGTTTGAACCTGCCACCTCCAGCATATGGGGCTGGCGCCCTACCCTTTTGAGCCACAGGCACCACCCAATATTCCTTTTTTCTTTTCAGCTGCTCTTCTTCATCTTTCTTCACTGACTCTCCTACTCTCCATCCTGCTCCGTTCTTTTGTTTTATCTTCATCTCTCTGTCTTTGATGATCTTTCACCACCACATTCAAACCAAAAACATCTTAACAGAATAGTCACATCAAAGCAGGTCCTTCTCTGTGTGGAGAGAAAACCTTGCAAAACACTCAATGCAAATATAACTATCAACCCACGTTATGAGCCCATCTCCACCACATGATTCAACATAAGAAGTGCACAGGTATTAATTTCAACCAAAGAGAACACACCCCTGTTTTGAGGACCTCAGTGTGATATCTGTAGCAGCAACCCCTGTGTGGTAGTATTCTGCCTTTTGTAGTGCCTTAAAAGGGCATTCAACAGAAGCCTTCCTGGCCAGATCCCTCTGCCATGGCCCCAAAGGGGACGTATGATTGACTCTCAGAACAGTCCTCTCTTCCACTCAGCCGTCTCACTTCTTGGGAGGTAGCATTGAATTTATACCATTTTGAAAAAGAAATTAATTCTGTTGGCCAGGAAGTCCATGATCTCTCATGTGAATGGTAATATATAGCTAAATTGCCGTGGTTCATTTTTAATATATTCTTTTCTGTCATATACTAAATTCCTTTAACTGGCAATGACTAAAGGTCACTTAAGTAGGGGTTAAGTATTTAAGAATGAATCAAATTACAGGGGAAAATGGATCAAAAATAAATAGATACCATTACATTGCAGTGTTTCAAGAGGCTCTTCAAATCGTATTTAAAGTCTATACATTTTAATGTGTCAGAGAAAATAAAAGCCTGAAGGAAAATCTACATCTTCATCCTTTGGCCTATAAGGAACAAGGAGACTGAAAGAACAAAGATAAGAACAAAAGAAAATAATCTAGGCATAGCTATCAAGCAATGACAAATCCCTCTTAAATCACAGAAGACAGGAAAATTTCAAAGATTGATAATTCTCAATGTAGCATAAATCATATTTTCTATCTATCAACCTGGACCTATCTATCTGTATTGTTACTGGAGGAAGTATTTTTTTTTTGACAAGCTGTTGCTCTTAGCAACAAGTCATCCTGATATTTTCTTTGATTATAACTAAAGAGCAATATCCATTCTTGTTACATGGGTGTAAAGTATAATTTAAAGCTCATTAAAAGTGTAGCAGGTGTTCACGTATAAAGTACAAAAAAAATAGAGGAAAGAATTTCTCTATGGCTGAGCTGTCAGTGCTCTAAAAGCCTAATTTATTTTGCATAACCTTTTAGCAAATAGACATGATTATAATAGAGAGGAGAGAAATGGAAACAATATATGCAGGAAAGTAAAGGGACTTAGCCTTTTGATTTGACCTTGATTCCAACCCTTTGAAAATATTACAGTCTTTTAACAATTGCAGCTTTGACATATAACACACTTTTCTTCCCAGGAGATAGAAGTTCTTCAGACATTTTCTTAGCATAAAAGCTGCTCTAAAGTAGAAAATGAGTAGGTGCATAAACTGAAGCCGAGTCAGTTTATATTCATTGCAAAGCAGGGAAGGGAATGAATGTTCAATCATCCGGTCCTTTCATGGGTTCATTTTGCATGTGGAAAGCTCCTACTCTGCAGATAGGAAATTCAAACTTGATTCAAAAGTGAGTAAAAGGCTTGCAATTGGGACGGTTTCTTAATGCATTCAATTGTTGGCCTAAATTAACCAAATAGTCAGGAAAAGACTAAAGTCCACCAGATCTGGATTTGCCACTGTGACTGAAAGTTACAGTCAGTCACACAATGACACTATTTGAGCCATTGACTTCAATGCCCCTTTCAACCGCAAACTCACATGAAAGCACAGAATTTGTTGGCATGCATTTGATTTTGAGTAGTCCAAGTTATTAATATTTTTCTCCTTTTAGGAAATGGAAAGAATTATAATTTTTAAGATAGGAAGAAATATAAGGGGACGTGTGGTACTCAAGAAAAAATGATGAAGCATAGAACTCTTACAACTTGGCTCAGCGCCTGTAGCTCAGTGGTTAGGGGGTCAGACACATACACCAGGGCTGGTGGGTTCAAACCCTTCCCAGGCTTGCCAAACAACAATGACAACAACAACAGCAACAACGACAATAGCCAGGTTTGTGGCAGGCGCCTGTAGTCCCAGCTACTTGGGAGGCTGAGGCAAGAGAATCATTTAAGCCCAAGAGTTTGAGGTTGCTGTGAGCTGTGACACCATGGCACTCTACTGAGGATTCACTTAGCAAGATATTTGTCTCAAAAAAAAAAAATCAAAAAACAAAAAACCACCCCAAAACTTTACAACTTTAAGTTCTGTAGTTGTTTTATGAAGCTTAGTGCGTTACTATAAAATAATTTTTAAAACAGAAAACCCAAATATTTATGGCAACCCCCCCCCACAAGCCACTTAAAGCAAAATTCTACATAATCTGAACAAAACCCACAATGGATTCAGGGAAGAATGGATGTAAAAGTGTTCAAAAATACCTCAATCCCTCGTCTGATTTAGTATGTGGAGTGAAAGGAATGGTCGAGAATATTGTTTATTTCCTAGACAAGAAATATGCATTTAAATATAATTATTTAAATTATAGGGAAGAATTAATAGCCAATTCCTTCCTTTTCCCACTAGTGTTGTTGTGGAGAAACTGGTGTATTGAAGACTGTGAGGCCACTATAATATTTGTGTCTGAGGAGCTAGTCCAAAGGTTTCAAAAAGGTATTTGTTTGGTGTGAACAGAGATTTTTCTTTTCTTTTTTTTTTTGGTTTTTAATAAATGTTGGGATTTAATTGTCCCTTCTTTCAACTGGTGGAAACAACTGATGCCTTCCTAGGGTGACCCAGTCTCCTTTGTACAACGCCAGTGCTTCAGACAGCTTCACGCTGGTTTGCTCCTGTCCTTGGTGGACGTTTGAATTTGTCAGGGTATAAAGTGGTTTTATTTATTATGAATAAAATTACAATCTGTTTTCCAATTTTCTGCATATAGAAGTTACTAAATAAACATTTGTAGGACTACATTAAATGTTTCAGTCATAACTACTTGAGAGTCATGTTCCAAATACTGCTTTATCCTGGGGCATCTAGCTCTGAAATTCTTAATTGTGATATAATTTCCTATGCTGTGAAAGGAATATTTAGGATTATTTGATTTTAGGTAGTATGCACTTTTCTTGCAGTTCATATATTTCTTTCTAAATGAATTTAAACTCTTCCTCCTAATGTGGAATAAACACATTGTACATAAAAGTGAAATCCACAAAATTAACTTTGTGCAGCAGATAATTATTAACCTATATTTATCTTAAGGTAATCTATCATGAAGATTGTCTGTTTTGAAACCCTGATGTCAAAAATGTCCATTTCTGTCAACTGAGTACTAGGACACATCCCTTTACTCTCTCCAGCACACACTGATAGGGTCACATCATTGCCTTCTGATGGATCCTCACATGGGTCCCTGGTGGTTTTCTTAGAGGTCTGCATTCTGAATATTCCAGTGAACTAAGATGTGCCCCTCAAAACAATCTTCAAAATATTAGTGTGGATTTAGACGTTGAAACTTTATGCTATCCTAGCCTAAGCTCCCACAGAGGATTCATAATTCCAATCACTCTATAAAGATGCTGCTAAGAATCATGCCTTCAAAAATGTCAAAAGTTTATTGAAAACCTTTGTTCTAATTGAATAAGAGCAGTGATGTTTCATTATGCCATATTTTGGTCTATCAGAATTATACTATATTTCCCTCGGGGATCATCTCCTTTATTTGCTTTATGATAGAATAAAAAACCTTTTATCATGAAAAGAGATAGTAAGTAGGCTAACTTATGTAAAGCATTGCAAGGTGTCCCCAAACTATCATTATAAGTAACAGGTCTTCTTAGATTTTTGGTGGAGCTAAATTTAATTATTTACCACCAGTAATGATTTGTATTGGATGTACTCTACTTTCTGTTACCTGGTTTCTAAAAATACTTTCCCCCACTAGTATGTAAGTAGTACATACTCATTAAATAAATTTTAAAATATAGGATGGTAATGTCTACATCTCTAAAGATATAGCTTAGGGAACTAGGTTATTATAGTAATATACAAATTTAAGATTTTATAATAGGTGAAATAGTCACAGAATTGAAAAGTACAAATAATTGGTACTGACTCCGGCATTTATGTATTTTATCACAGGGAAATAAAATAAAAGAGGTAAGCAGAAGAACTCCAATTCTGTATGTGTATAAGATATATGCAACACATATGAATTCTGTGTATGTGTGTATAAGGTATGTGTAACATATGTGAATTGTTACATATATACATAAGATAAATTCATATTCTGTGTATGTGTGTACAAGATATATGTAACATATGTATGTATGTGTAACACATTGTTACTGTTACAAAAACCTTATAACAAGGAAAGAATGGATCTAGGGCATAATCTTCAACCATGCAATAGTCTGAAAGTTTGTGTCCCCCAGAGATTCATATCTGAAAAACTAAAAAATCTCTGAGATGATGGTACTAAGAGGCCTTTGAGCTATGAATAGATCATAGGGCTTCGTTCTTATTAATGTGATTAAAGACCTCATAAAATAGACCGTGAAGACACAGTGAGAAGGGGCTGTATATGAGGAACAAATCATTACCAGACACCAAATCTGCTAGACCCTTGATCTTGGACTTCCCTCTCTCCTGTGAGATAGGGAACTATGAGAAATGAACTTCTGTTATTTGTAATCTACCCAATCTATGGCATTTTGTTACAGCAATTGGAACAAACTAAGATAAACAGTAAAATCATTAGGAAAAATGTTTATTGTGAACATTGTAATAATGAATCAGACTTACAACACCTAAAACTATGATTAATCTTGATATCACCCTAAAATAAAATTTTGCCAGTGACAGACAAGATATAGAACACATGTGTAATGAGGATTTATGTGCTCTATTTGTGCCAGAGGAGAGGATGCCCACTAAAGTCCAGATAAAAATAGACGTGGGGGAGAGTAGAAAGTTGTATGATTTGATTATGGGCAATGAGGGAAAAAGACAAAAAAACAACAAAAAGGAACAAAGATTGATGACAAAACCCAAGGGGAAGTTGCTATCTTCCCAGGATTCTGCAGACCTCATGGGGAAGGCCTGTGTCTAATATGGAACAAGAAACGCAAGTTTGCAATGGCTGAAAATATTTATAATTTGATGGCCCAGAGTTCAGCCTCATGCTGCTTGAAAATAAAAAATGAAACAAATTAAAACCTGAGATTTCCTGGCCTGGGTGCCTACCCAGTGAGGTCACGGGAGCAGGTGAGGTTGCTTGCCCACAAGTGTTTAGAGAACCTTGGGATCAGAAAACAGTAAAATCTCCTCCCTCCCAAGCTTAATACGATGGAAGTTCAATTTATACTGAAAGTTCAATTGACACATAATCAATTGCTGATTTCTGGCAAATAAGTCACTTAAAACTATTTTAGCTGATGTTTGCATGTTTCCCTAATTCAGTACCTGGAAGAAAGTATAGAGAAGGGAGAGCAAAGTCTTTTCCAAAGAACTTTTTTACTTATTGAAGAGAAAAATAAATCCACAAGGATATCGACTAAAACTTCTATTACAACAGAAGAAGCACCAACTTACAGGCTCTGCTATGTGTTGTTACACTATTACCTTTTAAACTGTCGTTGCTTCTTAAAACTATCTCCAACCCTGATATATTTTCTTTGGCTCTAATTTCCAATTTATTCTCTCATTATGTCTAAAAGATAAAGTTACAATTTGCTTTATTTTCTTTGCATCCATAGCTAAACTTTTTTAGCTTTAGTTCAGAATCTACTTCTGATTAAAATTTTTCTTCTAAAATAGTTTCATGGGTATTTGCTATGGCATATAGCTAGTATAGATATTATTTACCCTTAAGATAGTCTCACACTGTAAGTTAGGGTTTTCTTATTTTTCTCTTCTCTTTGGGCAAGAATTCATCCTCATAAAAGACTCCAAGTTGTGATATGGCCCTTCTTCTCCTGACTTTTCCAGAATTGTCCTTAATTCTGCATTCTGCATCCAGCTACTCACTTTTAAAACAGGAAATTCTGACAGATAATCCAAACCTTTTTCCCTTCCTACTAAGTGTATGAGGTAACTGTTTAACTCTTATCTATTGTCCCACTGAGTTTGGGGTATAACATTACTACTATTAATGGCAGTGGTGATAATAAAGACCCTATGATTAACATAATTTTAGAAGAAAACTAGAACTTGTCCTAGTTTAGTAAACTGCTCAAGATTGCATAACTAAGTAAGTTGATCAGAATTTGATCCTAGGTCCCCCTGATACAGGGTGCCCCACTCGAGGCTGGACCCCCATGTTCTGGGCCTAAGTAGGTCAGAAATCAGTCTCATCACAGACCCCATCTCCAGGCACAAACAGGTTCTTTTCAGGCTGCATTCTCCAGACACAAACAAGTTCATTAAAACCAGCCTGACCAGTATCTGATATGGGCTGCCTCTCTCAGAGCAAGGAACACATCATACTGACCCTCCCAGAGCAGAGAGTGTGTCCCCGGTGAGACCATATTCCTCTGCACCACGGCAGTTTTAATATTAACTTCTGCCTACACGACCCTAGAGCCAAATGGTTGTGATGTATTTCATACATACGTTCCATCTCCCCACCCCCCTGCCCCAGGATAGGAAAAGCAGCATATCAAGCCCTTGACAGAAGGCCCAGACCAGCTACCCAGGCGGGTCCCCTCTCCACTGCTGGAGGTTCTTTCCCTCTTTCACTTATTTATCAATAAAATCTGCCCTTGCTTACTTGTCGTTACATAGATTCATTCTTCAAATCTCTGTGACTACGGACTCAACAGAAAGAAATTCCAGCTACAACCTGGCCTTAATCTCCCATATATGAAGATATTTCCCTGTCTCCCTAAAACTCCTTAAACAGTCTATCAAGGTTTGATTTCTTTTTTTGGGGGGGGGGGACAGAATCTCACTCTGTATCCCAAGCTAGAATGCCATAGCATCAGCTTAGCTCACAGTAACCTCAAATTCTTGGGTTCAAGCTATCCTCCTGCCTCAGCCTCCCAAGTAGCTGGGACTACAGGCTCCTGCCACAACAATCAGCTCTTGTGTCTATTTCTTAATAGAGATGGGGTCTCATTCTTGCTTAAATTGGTCTTGAACTCCTGAGCTCAAGTCCTCCCATATAGGCCTCCAAGAGTCCTAGGATTATAGGCGTGAACAACTGCACCCCAGGGATTTATTCTTTATTTCAAATACTACAAATAATGTTGTATGTGTGGAAAGCTAATCATACTTACAATTCCATATATAGGTAACCATTTCTAGATCTAGAAACATAACACCCACAGAGTCCAGCTTCCAATTATCCCTTAGGGAACTGTCTAGTCTCATCTGGCCTTGCATAATCTGACCTGGTAAGAGCATGGGAAGGTATTATCCCAATACCCAAAGCAAAGGGATTAGGAGCCTAGGATATCAATGTGTATGCTCAGAAAGAACCAAGTTAAAGCAATCAGAGTACATTTACTCTGCTTTCCCTATAACCAGCTAAGCAAAGTAAACTTCAGAACTGATACCTAGATTTTCTGAGCTGGGTGCCTAGTCAGATCAGGGGGAGTATTAGAGACGCGAGGACTTAAGTAGTTAAATATTCTATTCGTCTTGTCTTCAGCCCATATTCTTCTAACATAAATAACACTACTGCTCTCTGCCATTTCCCTCTGGCCACCTTTTGGAAATGACCTTTAAGGGTATATCCTTGGAAATTAAGGCTTTAAATACCACCTAAGCCACAAAAAGCACCTATTCTAATTGCATTAATTTCCTAAGCAGGATAAAATGCATACCTGTGCACTATGGCCAGGCCATCTTGTTTCCTTAGTTCTTTTTCTACTTCACACAAAAATACTTGAAAAGAAAAGAAATAAAATTATAGGAGTAAAAAAAAGAGAAAAAATCACTAACTGTAATTTTGACATTACGATTCAGACAACTTCTATACGTCCTTTGCATGTTATTGTCTACTTTTAGGAAATGTTAATATTTAATGAATGCATAATAGTTTGCCAAGAATAAACACTATAATTTACTCAACTCTGTCCTTAATGCTTGATATTTAAGTTCTCACTAAATTTTTCCTATATTACTACATATTTATGTAATAAATAGCTCTTTTTTATAAAACCATTTCTACACTTAGGTTTATAATCAGATTTCTAATTAAAGATAACTAGATCAATTAATGCAAATATTTTAAAGACTATATATTTTAAAATTCTTGATACCACAGATGTTATTTTTGCCTAGTTATAAATATATATATATTCAATGATCCAGGTCACTCACAATCAGTCAGAATTACAGACACTATTAATAGCATAGAAATTTAATATCAGGATGGCACCTGTGGCTCAATGAGTAGGGTGCCGGCCCCATATACTGAGGGTGGTGGATTGGAACCTGGCCCCGGCCAAACTGCAACAAAAAATAGCTGGACATTGTAGCCTATAGTCCCAGCTACCCAGGAAGCAAGAAAATTGCCTAAGCCCAAGAGCTGGAGGTTTCTGTGAGCTGTGACAGCATGGCACTCTAATGAGGGTGACCAAGTGAGACTCTGTCTCTAAAAAAAAAAAAAAAATTAATATCAAATTCCTTGGCAATAAAATGGTCATTCAAACACTTATGTACACATTTCCATAAGACAATTCTTTGGCAGATAGATTAAGCTCACTAGATTTTGGGTACCAACCTGAGTTACCTTTCATTACCCACATTTGTTTTCACATTTACTTACATGAGTTATTAAACGTCTTTGAAGTTTTCTTGTATCCAAAATATGAATAATAATAGATAATAGGTCTGTCTTATAGTTGCATTTTAAGTAGTAAATGGTATAATGATTTAAAGAACATACTAAAATTGTAAGTATATAGTAAGCCCTCATTGAATGTAACCAGTGTCTAATTCAGCTGAGGCTCTGTGGCAGAACACTGAGGAGAAGGTACTCTGGAGGCAGATTGCTGGAGTTTGATTCCAGTTGCTAAACTTTCTGTTCCTCTGTTTCTTCAGATGTAAAAAAATGGGAATAACCACAGCACTTACCTCTAAATGGCATTGATGTGTTGCAGGGAGACAAAAATATATAGACTAGGATTTGGCTTATAGTAAATATTGAATAGATATTATTTTACGATTAGGAATTATCAGGAAGGTATTATCATTTTCTGCTCTGTTTTTAATTACTATCTGTCTTTTTTACCAGAAGATAGATTGCTTAGCAGTTGTCCCAAAGAAAACAATTGGATAGTTTAATTTCCAAATGAAACTTGGTTAATTTCCAAATGAAATTTCCTTTTTACTATAATCTATTGGGTCTAAATGCTACTTAAAGTCCTTAACGGCTGGATATGGATAAAACAAAGCCATTACCTTTAGTTTTTTGCAAAGTCTTCGTACAGTTTTCCACAGAGGTTGCACTAATTTACATTCCCACCAACAGTGTCTAAGTGTTCACTCTTCTCCCCATTCTTGGCAACATCTGTTATTTTTTGTCTTTTAATAATAGCTATTCTGATAGGTATATAAAGATGATATCTCATTGTGATTTTAATTTGCATTTCTCTGGTGATTAATGATGCAGAATATTTTTTCTTATGCTTATTGGCCATCTGTTTGCTTCTTTCAAAAATCTCTATTCATGTCTTTAGCCAAAATTTCAATAGGGTTATTTGTGCTGGTTTTTGTTCAGTTGTTTAAGTTCCTTGTACATTCTGGGTATCAGTCACCTGTCAGGTGTGTAACTTGCATATATTTTCTCCTGTTCTGCAGGTTGTCTGTGGATGCTGTTGATTATTTCTTTTGCTGTGCAAAAGCTTCGTGGTTTCAGTCCCATTTGTCTGTTTTTGTTGCCTGTGCTTTTGAGGTCTTAGTTTTTAATTCTTTGGCTACATCTTCTTGTCCAAAAGAGTTTTGTCTAATTTTTCTTCTAGTATTTTTATAATTTTAGGTCTTACAATTAAGTCTTAAGTACATCTTGAGTTAATTTTAGTATGCGATGACAGAGAGGGGTTCAACATCATTCTTCTTCATATGGTGACCCATTTTTCCAATATTACTTACTAAGAAATGATGCCTCCCCCCTCCCTTCTCCCTCCAGGGACCATTTTTGAGGTCTATCTTACAGGGGTACAAGTGAAACTCTCTAAGAGTAGAATCAGAACATTTTAAAACTATAACTGAGAAAATGACATGAAAGCCGTGTTGATCAGTTTGATGGAAGTATTTCGGATTGCATGCGAAAACCCCACACTGTACCCCAGAAGTGCATTAATGTACATAGTTACCATTCAATAAAAAAAAAAAAAGAAAAATAGAATGGTGATAAAGGCGTGGCCATACTTGGTCTAGCATCATTCCAGATCATCACTATTGACACACATGAACAGGTAGATTTACTGGTGGGGTTAATGACTCCAATATATAGATGCTCTTTGACTTACAATGGGATTATGTCCCCATAAACCCATCCTAAGTTAAAAATAGCGTAAATCAAAGATTCATTTAATACACCTTTGCTTACCTACCCAGCATCATAGCCTAGTCTAGCCTACCTTAAATGTGATCCGAACACTTCCATCACTTCCAGTAGCCTGTGGTTGCCCAAAATCATCTAACACAAAGCCTATTCTATAATAAAGTACTGAATATCTCACGTAATTTATTGAGTATTATACTGAAAGTGAAAAACAGAATGGTTGTAAGTGTACTTGAAGTATGGATTCTACTGAATGACCGTGACTTACACACTGCCATGAAGCTGAAAAATTGCAAGTTGAACCATCATAAGTCAGGAACCATCTGTATCTCTTCTGTGTGAGCTACCTTCGGATGTACACAGTGTGTCCTTGTGAGATGGCTGGGAAACCACGTTACGGTTGAAGGATCAGAAAGGGAAATGCAGTATTATCAGAATCACCTCTACAGCTTCTAAAAATAACATATTGATCCTTTCCTCAATCTCTCACCAGAAATGGAAAAATCCACTCTTTTCCTCTATTGATAATCACTGCCTTGGTGAATATATCAGTCAGGATCTAGTTAAGAAAAGAGAAACTACACAAGGGATTTAACTGGAAGGGATTTAACACAGGAATTAGCTACCCCGGTATTGAAAGGCTAAAGAGCAAAGCGGGAGGCTGAGGGAAGCCAGAGATGAATAATTGCAGGAAGCAGTTATTAGCCCTGGGCTGAGAAAACACAAGGCAAAGTGGTGTTTTAGAATCCAGGGACCTGAGAAGGGCCCTGCTGAGGCTGGTGTCTGGACCTCAGAGGAGCAAGTGCTTTGCCACTGGTGCCTAGAATGAAAGGGTGAATCAGAGGGTGCTCCGATAGCCCCGATGGCATGGCCCAGTGAGTGAGGGGGCACAGATGGCTGGTCCTCTAGCTGTGGCTGGCATCTCTAAGGGTACAAAGTGAGGCTGCTGTTAGATGCTGACAGAAACTGGGAAAGAAATAGAAAGTCCCTTTCCCCCTCTAGCAACACTCTAGTCTCCTCTAGGAGATCCCCAACGTCCAAGCTACTGCTGGTGGAACTGGACAGGAAGACAGCTAGCAAGGGACTCAGAGAATCATGGCTTTCAGAGTTCCAAGTCCAGGATCACAGGGCAGAGTATAGGACTGTGGGCTCGGAGCTGAGAGACAACAGGCCGCAATGATCTCCTGTCACCAACATGAGTCAGTCTTTGTCCTTTAGCCTGGTTTCTTCTTTGCATTCCTACTCAGCCTGGCCTGTTCCCTGCTCAGACCCCCGATCGGGGAAGAATATTGCACAAAATGCAAATGAGCGGGCTTTACTTGCTACCGCATGTCAACAATATTTTTTCCACTTCTGCACTTCTGGAGGACCTGTTAAAGCCTTGCATGTTAAATCGGATGGGATGATGTAATTTTGATTTGACTTTAAAATATATCATTAATTTGAACAAGGTTTAAGAATATTGAGGCTGGAGAAAGACAACGAATGGAAGTGCACACATCAGAAAAGTTAAACTCGAGCACTAGATGAATGCAGCTCCCTCATAATCCCTTAGAAAATACTTTACTGTTTACAAGTCAAAAAATTCTTATTCTGATTAATTTGAGGGATTTAAAAAGGTCTTAAAATCCTCCTGGTTCCCTTCTAAATGAACTAGCAAGCTGTAAGATTCCCCTTGATCCATGCATGCAAATTAATCTTTGAGGCTGTTGCAGGTGACAATGGAATTTTCCAACTGCACAGCAATATATGCTTAATTATACATAGTATTCTTAGAGACACCCATTTTTCATGGAATTATGAAGCTTTCATAACTTTGACTAAGTCATTTAATAAAAACTCTACCGAGATTGTGGCACTGATACTCTAAGTAACATCTCTAATCATCAGTGATTAGGCTTTGTAGGGGTTTTAAGTTTGTGATAAATAACTCTTTTTATAACGGAGGCTATGTGCTTTATTAAAAACATTTTATATTTGTCAATGAAAGTTTTTGATAAGATAAGCTGTTTCCGTGGCTGATGTCATTATGTAAGTCCCAGCAATTAGCATGGTGATTTTAGAAAATATTTCGGGAAGGGTGGAAGGAAGGAAAGAAATACAGAAGGGGAAAGTTTGCAGGGAAAGGGTTGGTTGTTGTCCAAACAATTATTTGTAAAGTGCTGGAGCTGATGAACAAACTCTTGTTTGTGTCCGGAATTCATGAACATCGATTTCCTATCAAGGAAGTTAGAACCAACACCCAGAGAAGGTCACTCCCTGCTCTGGGTTCCTTTTTTTAGGGTTATGCCCTGGGTTCTCTTGGTCTCTGGGCCTTTTTCAATTTTTACTCCTGTTTTCTTATTCTTTGTCCTGGGCACATGTCTTTCTCATCACAGGTCTTTTGTTTGAATCCCCAAACATCATCACTTAGCTGCTGGGCTGGCAAGCATCGCGCTTTCATTTGCCCTTTTCATCGTCTTTTCTCAGAAAGTGGAAACAGTGGTGGCCTATGGTTTTGGATTCCGGGTATTCCTCCATCTGCTTCAAATTGTCTCAGTACTACAGCCTTGGTTGCAGATAAATCAGGCACTTCTGAAAACAGAATGAGGTCTTTGAGACCTAGAGCTATCTTTAACTATAATACCTTATATTTGCATAATGTTTTAAAGCACATTGTCTCCTATAAAGGGGCTTACCTCATTATATTTTCATTGTATTGTTTACAGGTCTGTCTCTTAATAGAATGTGAGCTTCTGGAGGGCCAAAAATATGTATTTCTCATCTGGCAGGCCCAGTGCCTGGCATGTAGTTAGTGCTTTAATAACTGTTGAATATGGGATCAGTCTTGTACTAGTTTTACTCACAAGGTTATCATGAGGATTAGATGAGTCATTAGATGAAAAAGAAAGAACCCTGATCATTGAGCCTGGTACATAGATGGCTTTCAGTAAATGTTTCTGAAATGAGTAGCAACTCTTGCAATGCAGACAAGATTGTTATCAGGGTGCTTGTAAGGGGTAGAGCCCTGGAATGCAGAGCTTCAGCTTCTGAAGGTGAGGGTTTTTCCATCCTACCTGCTGAATCTCACACTGACAGGCAGCCAGCAGAGCAGAGAAGCACTGTCCCATTGGTTCTCTAAATAAATACGATTATTCACTTGGATGAATACGTCATATGAGATCATCGTGATAATGCACCACAACAGAAGGGGAGCAAAGTGAAGGCACTTTGAAATAAATGAATGAGTCCTCAAAGCACATATTCCTCTCAGAAATGCAATGGGGGTACCTTCATTATTGAGTTTTGATTACATTTGGAGCAGGCTGCAGTGTGGAATTCATCTGGGTGAATGTTTAATCATCGTTTTTGACTGTAAACTCAAGGAGGCCAGCTCTGTTTCCTCAGGTCTGGCACAGTGTCTGGGGTATGGTTGGTGTTGTTGTTGACTACATTAATGGGCTCAATTCTTCACTCCTCCCTTCCACATCTTTTGCCATCTGACTCTGTAGTTTGTCCCGTTAAGGAGGCAGAATCTACTGGTATGTTCTTGCCTCTTGGTTTGGTTTTGAGTGTGGCTATGTGACTTACTTTGGCCAGACGTTTAAAAAGGCAGACCAAAAGCTTAGAAAGCACTCAAAAATAAGGCTTGTCTTCTTGTGCTTCTGCTATTGCCAGGAGAGGTGCATGACTGGGCTCACCTTTAATCCCTGCAGGAGGATGAGGAATGTGGAACAGAGCTGAACTACCACAGCTGAACCTGGCCAGATCAGCCACCCCCAGCAAGAGCAGCCGAGTTGCTAGCTGAGCTCACCCTAAATCAGCTGACTGTCATCCAACACACAGAATGAGAGTATGACTATTGTCTAAAGTTATGTAGTTTGGGGCACTTTTTTAATGGTATTTTTGTGCAATATTTACCTGCTTCTGATGCTTAGTGAATATTCTTTGAGTGAGCACATGAGGGGTATCACATAGCCAGGTGTTCTCAGGCGCTCATTTCATTTCCTAGCATTCTCCCCCACACCCAAAGAAGCTACTGGGCAGCAAAACATAGAAGAAAATGCTAGATTGTGCATTGGGAGACTCAGGGAATTTATTTATTTAGGCTTCTTTTATTTATTTTACCATTTATTCCAGCAGTTTAAGTCCTTTTTCTCTTATTTATGTATTTTAAAAATGTTTTTATTTTCAAGTATTAAGTGGGTAGAAATGCTTTTAGTTACATGGGTTGCTTGTGTTATGCTTAAGTCATGGCTGTAAGTTTGCCTATCACCCACATAGCGTTCATTGTACCCGTTAAGTGGGTTTTAGTCCCTCCCACCCCTGCTCGAGTTCCACTAAGTTTTACTTCCCTCTGTGGACGTGTATGCTTATTGGTTAGTTCCAATTTAATGGTGAGTACATGTGGTATTTGCTTGTCCATTCATTAGATAGTTCACTTAGGATAATGGTCTCCAGGTCCTTCCAAATTGTTGCAAAAGGTATTAATTTATCCTTTTTAATGGCTGAATAGTACTCCATACATATACTACATTTTCCTAATTCACTTGGGTTGAATCCATGTCTTTGCAATTGTGAATTGTGCTGCAGTAAACATTCCAGTGCAGGTGTCTTTCTGATAAAATAACTTCTTTTCCTTTGGGTAGATCCCCAGTAGTGGGACTGCTGGAGATCTATTTTTAGTTCTTTGAGTAATCTCTTTTAATGTGCCTGTCACCAAAATAGTTTTCATTATACCCAATAGGTAAGATTTTATCTCTCACCCACCTCATACCCTTCCCCTTTCTTGGTTTCCAATGTCCTTTACATCTCCTTGTGTCCATGTGTACCCACCGTTTAGCTCCCACTTATTAGTGAGAACATGTGGTGTTTGTTTTTCCATACGTGAGATACTTCACTCAGGATAATGCTCTCCAGTTCCAACCAAGTTGCTGCAAACAGTATTATTTTATTCCTTTTTATGGTTGAGTAGTACTCCATGGTACGTATATGTGCCATATTTTCTTTAATCAGTGGACACTTAGGTTTGTTTCATATCTTCACAATTGTGAACTGTGCTGTGGTAAACATCTACCCAAAGGACAAGAAGTAATTTTATTAGAAAAAAATGGGAGACCCAGGTTTTAACAGTGGCTCTGCTAACTTTAAGCAGCTTCATTGAGACAAATCTATAAAGTGAGGATAATTGCATGAAATACGTGTCCTGGAAATCTCATAGGAAAAAATGTGAGGATGAAAAGAGATGGTAGCCTTTAAAAAGTTAACCTCTACTAATATTATTAGCAGGTTTCACCATAAAGATTTATATATCTGACCTGGCCAGAGAATAAGATACTTTACAGAAGAAATTTTGTTTTTTTATAAACTAGAAGTTGGTGTGTATAAATGCTATTACATTTATTTTTACTTTTTTAACCTTTTTGAACATAGCATCTGACATAATCACCATTTCTTAATGACCCAGGATTGTAATTATGAGCAGCAATGGTTTTGTCCTTTCATCAATTTAGTGTAAAATAAGGAGAGGTCTAGAAGACTCCTAATGACCTCTACTATTTTTCTTGTTCTAATGTTGTTTCTGTATTGTGTTGCCTTGCAGTGATGCCATTAGGGTCTATTGAAACTTGGAGGACTCAGGTGACCTTTTCACAGAATGTTGACCCTTCACCCAACTACTCTGCTTGAGAAATTCTTCTGCCTGCTCTGTTGATGTCTTATTCCTCATGCCTGTGGACTTTTCTTTGACTGTCAGTGTGTTGCTACTTAGAGATCAGTGGTCTCTCTGTATATTTCCAGTACTATTAAGTTCATAGCTTTTGGTGTACCTGTGCTGCTGAAAAGTTCTTTAAGCTAATTTGGGGGTACCCTGAATTGTAACTGGCAGAGGCGGCTGCAAATTGGACCTCTGGATAGGTGAGACTTCCTTGAATTATTGGCCTTCCCTCCACAGCTATGCTTTAGTATACTCCTGGGTCTATACCCCAAATGCTCACCTGCCGTCACTCCACAGTGCTTTATGTGCTTTTTAGGGGAAACAGAGTTGACTTTTCAGACACCTAGTCTTTGTCTCCTCTGGTTATTTTCTATTCTGCCTTTAAATGGAGAGAGCCTCATTTTATGTCCCACACCATGAGACTAGACCTCTTGGACGTGTTGATTGTGATTGAGCCACTTCTGATCTGTGGGCCAAGAAAGGATCTTTCGTGCCAGTTACATCACTTGGGGTAGTAGAGAGAATGCAGATTTGGACTCAGACAGACATGGATGCACATGTGGCTTTGTCCTCGTTAAGCTCTTCACTTTGCCTAACTGTGCAATAAAGAAGCTCTAGGCTGTAGTTTTAAAATGAGGTTAATTGTCATTTCTACCTTATCGTTCTGTTTTGAGGTTTAAACTAACTGTATGTATAGAAGGTTATTATAGTGCTTGGCAAAAGTAACAATTTAATAAATGCCATCATTATTCTTATTAATTTATATTCATTATAGAAATTTGAAACTTGTGAATGGTACAAAGAAAGATTAAAAACCACAGAATTCCATCACTTTGATAACTGTTAATATATAGGTACGTATGTGGGTATATAGAATGTGTATGTTAATGTATGTAATATACAGAGTATATATTACATATATAGTGTATATAAGTGTGGATGTATTTGCCTAACCTATTCCACATTACTCTACAAAATGGATATTACCCTCAGCAACTCTGATTGGAATCCCAAATTTTAGACTGTACTGAGGGGTTCTCAGACCTGTTTCTGGAGCATAGTATTAATACACATTTTAAAAAATGAATTTCTTCCCAAAGGGCTAGGGAAAAGGGTTCCTAATCAAATTATATAGATCAATTAAAAGCCTCTCTTTTGCAGATAATTTGGCTCAATTTGATGATATTTTCTAAGCATGGGCTATATGGATTACACGTAGCTGTTTCTGTATTTATCTTAGATAAAAAAAAAAAAATCCAAGAGGAAAATGCTCTAGGTTCTGCTTGTTGCAGGGCTGTATACCTAAAGGTCAGTCATTTTCCTGGATGAGATGGCAGGAATTATCTTTACAGAATACAGTAGTTAGGTGTTTTGATAAGGGACTGCACTTGTTCCCTTGGAGATACCCTGCAGATTAGGCAGCCAGAAATCAAGTTTAATGCTCTAAAATGTCAAAGCTTCAGTTGACAAAGAAATCATTTTAGAGTCATGGTGTGAAGTGCAAAGTAGGCTTTTCCCTAGAATTTTGACTAGAACTTACATCCGAGAACAAAAAGCTCCAAGTCCCCTGTATTTTAGGTTCAAAGAATTGCCGGTCCCTAGGAACAGCCTTTAGGCTTTGCCTGCTGAGAGGCACCATTTCAGCAGGGTGGGCACTGATGTCCCTCCCCTGTTGGCTTGCTTCCCCCTCCATCAAGTAAAGTACGGCTATAGGATGTGAGGCCATCTTGGGGGCAATTAGAGATTGGCGATGTGGCAACTGTTCCTTCATCTGCTCCTCTCTGTGGAGTGATCAACTTGTCTCTTTCCTATGAGATTGAGGGTGACAGAACTGCCACAGACCCTTTCTCTGAATTGTGGGAGTAAGATTCTCTCTTGTTTGATAATCTGGTGTGGGAAGTCAGAACCAAGAGGAAGGTGCCAGATGCAGTGGGCATTCCCACCCTTCGGCATGGCCAGAGTATGGGAGCCTCCTGCGCCTGAGTGGACAGCACAGAAGGAGACTTGAGCTGAAATGTTCTTGGTGGAACCCCCAAGAGGGATGCCAGCTTGACAAGAGAGTCCCACCACAAGTCACATGGGAATGGTGCAGAAGAGGAATAAGAATGTGGGCAACTTCAGCTAGATCGTCCATTCTAGGGCACTGTTCAGGGGAGGCCTTCCCTGGGGCCCTCTGAAGAATCTATGTATTCTTTCCATTCAGAGAGTCAGCAGTTTAATTCCCACCTCACAGAGGGAAACAGGGCAGTCAGAGGTAGTCAGAACAACAGTGACACCAATTGAAAAGAGATGGTGATGTCACCCCATCACTATTACCACATAAGGGAACTGCAATTATAACCAGTGAAAGAGAAAAAAGGCATAAACAATTGTTGGTCTTCTCCCTCCCCACTTCCCTCAACTTAGAGGACAGTCTGGGCAGAGAAGGGGGCAGTGTGTGAGACAGAACCTCCCCTCACTTTGATCTGACCCCATTTTCAGATCTCTGGGGCCACTAGTAATCTGGCATAGAAGAAGACTTTGAATCAAATATGAGATTGGAATTTTAGGGAAGGTGGACTTACTATTAAATTAACATTAGTTTATTTTTAAATTAAACATACATAAAATTATATAGAAATATATAACATATAAAAATAAGGTAATGAAACATCACAGTGATTCTTGACTTCTAACATTCATCGAGCATTTTATCAACTGAAACATGTCTATCATGTTAGGTATTAAGCAAAAATCCTAGGGATTTGAGGATGAATGTAAAAGATAGATGCAGACCTCTTATACCAGAGATTACTTTTTATTTATTTACTTTTTCTTGAGACATAATCTCACTCTATTGCCCTCGGTAGAGTGCTGAGGCATCATAGCTCACAGCTACCTTAAACTTGTGGGCTTGAACAATCCCTCTTGCCACAGCCTCCTGAGCAGCTGGAACTACAGGTGCCCACCACAACGCCCAGCTTATAGCAGAGATTACTGACTGCCCAGCAAAATCTTTTCTTATCTGGTACCCACCTTGGTTACATTTCTCAGCCTCTCTTGCAGTTGAGTGTGGTCATGTGACTAATTCTCTGCAAAGGAATGTGAGTGGAAGCCGCCCGGCATTTCCTCCCCTAGGCAGCTCCATCCTGCTCTCTTTTCTTATGGGCTGAGTGCAGACAGCTACAAGGCCCTGGGAATGACAGAGGCACAGGGCAGAAGAACTCTGAATCCCTGAATCGCCACATGAGAAAAGAGCCACTCATTGACCAGGATACACACATTGGACTATCTGTGAGCAAGAAATAAAATTCTATTGTGGTGGAACCATTACATATTTCGGGGTCTATTTACTATAGAAATTTGTCCTACCTTAGGTAATGTGCCACTGCAATAGGAATTTTCCCCTTACTAATCAGACTTTTGGTTCTTTTCTGCTTTATTACATTAACTTGTTATTACGCTCACTTGTTCTGACTTCCTTTCATTATCTCTCCAGCCTTTCTTTTTGTGGCTGGGAATAAAGTGACTGGGATTCTGTGGAGGTAGTAAAACAGAAAAGGATTGCATTTAAGTGAAATTATTAGAATCAGGTTTCTTTGATTTCTTTTTCTTTTTCTGTTAAAGCCAAACTCTTTCTCAAGGCAAGATAGCAGTTATGGGTAGCCACAAGTCACCATGAATAGGCACAGAGACCACTGTGAAAACTGGTTCAACCTTCACATGACTGTCTATTATGAGTCCTGGCATTGGGGGTCAGCATTTATCCCCATTATGTCCTTTGTCATAAGAAAGCTCCAGGAGTATGGTGTTCCCCTGGCCCGAGGGAAGGAAAACCTGGTAGAATAAGGTAAAAGGAAAGAAAGAGAAATTTTCTGTGCCCAGGAAGGAAGCCTCTAGCAATAGTGAGGTAATCTTAAGGAGCTTGACAGGAGTTTATATTTAAATACTTTTATCCATGTCTTCCTGATAATAAATTAATATAAACAAAGTAGATGGAAATTTTGAAGGTGGAGAATTGAAAATTTGTGAAGTAACAACTTTAAAGTGAAATAAATATTGACTTGTATATCTTTACACATATATGTAAAGTTTATGCATTTTGTATATCATTGCTTAACCTCCTATTGTACAATTCACTCTAGCTGATAGGTAGCATGAGTCCATACAGACTTGTTCAAGAAGTGAAAAATACCAGCTGGGAGAAAATTTGTATTGTGCTAAAATGTATTTTATGAGAGAAGTTCCTAAGAGGAAATAGCAAAAGAAATTAGAATAACCAATGTCTTTAAGTGCAAGGAAATGTAATAAATAGAGATACTGCAAAATATTTTCCTATTGACTCTGTAGTTCCAAGTGGTGTTTCCCTTTTCTTCACTGTTCTGTCAGTGATTTATTTGAGGCTGAGGGCAGATGCCTGGATGATTGGTGAGGCCTACCTAATGCCACGGTGATAGGGATCAATGGTTTGCTCTAAGAAGTAGTAAAACACATCATCTCTATTGAGCAAACGATATTTCTAAAAATATTTTGCTAAGCATAGAAGTAAAACTTGAGATTTACTGTCAGAAGAGAAACATTAGAAAGTTAATCCATCTGCCTCATGACGCGATTGGCATTTCCCTCAATCAAACTTGATCCGTCATCCCAGTTGAAAGGAAAGGGGTGCCTCAAAAAATGTTCATTTCTTTTTTTTTTTTTTTTGGGTACAGCTTGTGTAATTTTATTTTTTGGTTTTTTTGGGGGGAGGGTTGCAGAAAAGGAGAGGAATGTCTATTTCATCAACTGGTCAGGGACTGACAGTAAGAATAATTCATATTAACCGTTGGTTCCTAGATGACAGAAAACAATCTCAGGGTTTATATCCCTTACCTTATTTCACCTTTTTTTTTTTAAAATTAATTGATATCTGTATACATTAATGCAAACATGGGGTACATTGTGTTGTTTTCATATACAATTTGAAACACTTTCATCAAGCTGGTCAACATAAATTTCATGTCATTTGCTTAATCATTGTATCAAAACATTCACAGTCTAGTTCTAGAAAAGTTCAAAAATGTTCATTTCTAAATGGTCTTCTTTGGAGGAGGAGGAGGAATTCTGCTTGACACAGCCCAGGTTACCACATCACTCCCTTTCAG
>CAUYQV010188175.1:0-24723 GCA_963574575.1 Galagoides demidoff
GGGAGACAGAGGCAGGAGACTCGCTTGAGCCCAAGAGTTGGAGGTTGCTATGAGCTATGATGCCATGGCACTCTACCCAGGGGGATAGCTTGAGGCTCCGTCTCAAAAAAAAAAAAAAAAAAAAGAAAAAAAGAAAGGAAGAAGCTGCAGACAGTAGATCGGTTGGGTATTGGAGAAGGAGAGAACACTGAGATAGGCAAGTCCCAGTCCAACCAAAGCTACGAAGGGCAGTAATAGGGCATCTTGAGTTAGGGTAGAAGTTAGCTGAATTTCTGATGCATGTTACCTTTGTCTTCCTGTGTAAGCAAAATGTTTCTTCTAGGAGCAAGGGAAAGAGAGATAGGAGTTGGGAGGGAATATAAAGACATCCACCCTGACCTCTATAACCTCAAAGACTAGTACACTTACTGGCACATACATGCTGCATTGTACGGGATGAACCAAGGCTATCCCCAGTCTATGTTGCTATGTGCTGATTCATAAACAACTTCATCACTCTGGGTATTAGGACATCCATTTAGAAGTGGGAATTTCATCATAGAAGAAAGTAAATATGGTAAGATAACAATGATAAAGGAACTCCATGTGCTAAAAGGAAAAGACAATAAATGGGGGAATTCATAAATGTGAATTAGGATCTCTTGTTGTTTTACCCTTATTAAAGGTAACATAACAGCAGACCTCAGCAAGTTTCCCCACTGCCAACGCTCAGGAAGTCAGTGGCAGAGTAGCAAGAGCAAGATGGGAGATACTGAAGAGCCCTGGTGAGGAGGCGGTAGGCTGCGATAAATGGGACAAGAGACAGTCTCTAATCAGGCCGCAGAATGAAGATGAGCCTGCTGAGTACGGCAAGACTAAAATTGGGGAGACCAGTCAGAAAGAGACAACAGTGGCCCTATGATCATGACTCAGGATCTCATTAGTGGCTGAATCTCATTAGTAGGTGTGATAGTTAGTATATCTGAATTTACTAATGATCACAGACAAGGAGTAAGGAAAAGAGAGAATAAAGAACTTGGGTATGAGCAACAGGATGAGTGTTGGTATAATTTACTGAGATGTGAAAATAGAAATAGCATTGGCAAGGGAAAAAGAGTTCTGATCATTATGTGTGTATTAAAATTGAAATTTCCTATTAGGCATTTAAGTTGGTATTGACCAACTGGCATGTGGGCATGTGAATCTGGATTGTTAGAGAAGTCAAAAATTAAAACAAAAATTTGGAAGTTTTCAACATTATTGCTGATACTTAAAATCATGGCACTAGATAAGATCATTAAGGGGCCAGTGTAGATGGAGAAGAAGAGGAGGCTGAAGGCAGAACCCTAAAATCTTCTAATATTTAGAGATTGAGAAGAAGAAAAAAAGAATAAAGGAAAACTGAGAGTGAAATGAACAGATAATAAAAAGTGCATGGAGAGTCCTGGAAGGCAAGCAAAGAAAGAATTTCAAAGATGATTCCTTAATTTTCTAGGAATTATTTGAGGATTATTTGGCATTTCCTGAACTTGCTGATTTCCTGAACTTGCTTTTCTTTCTTATAATTATACAAATAGGTGCATAGCTTTATTTTAGACAGACTTCTACTCAATTAAATAGAACTATCATTGAGGTCTGATGTGCTCAATGCTCATTGCTGAATGATCACTATGGTCACCTTTGAAGGACTCCCCTCGGGAAGCTGTGTACTGATGCCAGTGCCTCGTTCACCCTTCAAAGCAATTTTAGAACCTTTTTTCTGGAATGGGCATCAAAGTTTTTGTCATATTACCCCTGATGTCCCAAATGCCATTAAAATGTTTCAATATTTTCTTTATCTTTAGGTAAAGAAAAATTCATTTGGGGGTGCAGATAATGTGAGTAGGGAGGGTGCTCCTATATAGTTATTTGTTTGCTGGCTAAAACCTCCTTTACAGACAGAGCTGTGTGAGCTGATCCATTGCTGTGATGAAAAAGCCACAAGTTGTTAGCCAGAATTTCCACTTACAATTTTTCTGTGTCTCTATCAACGTTTACTTTGTCTGTTGTGCTTCTCACAGTCAGCTAACAACTTTGACACAGAACTGGACCAATTTTCGCAATATTTTCAACAATTCTGCTTGTTACTGGCTGCTCTGACCTCTCTTCCTTGGCGATGCTATCTCTCCTCTCAGAAAAATGTTTAATCCATTTGTTTACTGCCACTTTCTTCATGGAATTATCCCCATAAACTTGAACCAACATCTAACTAATTTCATTTCCACTTTTGCCAGGTTTAGCAGGAAACCCTCTGTGTCTAACAATTTGTTTGTGTTTGCCCAAGAACTTTCATCGTCTGTGTTGGTTGGAGGAGTTATTTACGTGTTCTAGCCTTACTAACTATGGCTGTGTCTCCATGCCTGAGCAACTTGGTCCTTTCCTCAGGGATTCTGGGTGCTGGGTATGGAGAGGTTTGCCTTGACCCCCACAGGCAAGGTCACACTCCCAGACCTCTCCCATCAGGGACAGGAAATCAGCCCTGCATCAAGCTCATAAATCTATGAGGACACTCACTTGTTTTCTCTCCTGATTCAGAAGGGCTGGAATGTGACTCTCTAAAGAGGTATCTTCCCTCATGTGGAAGTAGAGAATTAACATTTTCTTGGACTGAGGATCATTTATTTTCTCCCCCTTTCCACCCACTCTAGTCTCCCCTGAGGCATTGACTTTAGGAGCAGCCGCTTCAACAGAGAGAAAATAAATCCTAGAATTGAATGCGTTTTGTGTAATTACAATTATAAAACAGAGGCTGATATGGTTAATGTTAGTTCTAAATTTTAGCATCAAAATAGAACTAAAAAAACACTTTTATTCTAACCACAAGAGAGGGCTAACAGGAACTTCTAGAGCACAATATAGTTATAGTTTGAGAGATACTTGTTCATCCTCTTTGATACTGAAAATTTGCTAACAATAAATATTGAACTAATTGAATAGTAACTGGCACAATCTAGACATTGAATACCAGCTTTGCACTCTGAAAAATGCTTACCTTGTGAACAGGTAAAAATGTCAATTTTTATGAATGTAAGAAACAAAATATTTTAAGTATCTAGTGAAAAATAATTTCTTAAATCAAGCTATTTTTATACCTGATTGTAATGGGGAGATGATTGGACAGTTCATAATGTCATAAACATCAGGAAGTTTTCCCTGGGAGGATGGTTTTGTGAGACTGAATGAAATGGGATGCAGGGCACATCGTGGTAGTGACCTTGATCTTGTTTGGGCAGGGACGCCTGACGCCATACTCACCCATACACACAGTGTGCGGCAGACACCAACCAGTCCGGGCTGACGAGAGACGCGCCACAGAGCAGTTGGTTATTATAATACAGAGCAGCAAGCCAGGGCCAGGCCCCTTCTTTCGCATTACTCCCTCCAACAATCTTCGGGGTGACTTCCTGAGCCAGCATTTTTTTCCCACAAGCTATTAAAATAATTGAAGAAATAGTATTTATTTTATTTAGATGGACTTTTTCTGCCCATTAAAATAAAGTGGTGCCCAAAGGAGCTGCAGATAACATGAGAACTCTATTCAGAATTTTACACTGAAAGCTCGGAGGAGAACATGGCAAAATATTTACCTACATTTAGGATTACACTGCAGCAGAATCAGGGAATTCTGGAAACACTGTTGACTGTAATAGAAGAATAATTACATTTCAAAAATTGTGCATTTAAATTTTTAAAGACAAACGTAGCATAAGTTATCTTACTTTTTTTTTTTTTAGCAAAATATGCTTTTAATATAAATATCATATATAAAATTCAAAAAAAGTGAAAGGCACATCAGAAAAAAACCCAGTTTAAAGTCACCTAGAGCTGAATTCACACCCCTACTCCCTACTACTGTCTCTCCTGAGATGTTGGATAAATGGCTCAGTATCTCTCAAACTCAGTTTTCTCCTCCATAAAATGGGGAGAACTTTGTTAGAATGAAAAAAAAAACCATTTCTTATGTAATTATTATATGCCTTATATACGATGGACATTTGATAAATTATACATATATTTTGCTATTTTGCTTGAAAAAATCTTGGATTACCTAATGCTATAATACAGAGTATGCCTCAGTATTGATAACCTCACAAATATTTAGCTTACAACTGTTTAGTGTGACAAGCTGTGAGCTTCATTCAGAAAAATGAATAATCTTCCCTTTCAAGGGAGGCAGAGGTATGAAGAGCAAATGTAAAAGAACACGTAGTCATGAATTATCAACTAACTCACTATCTGCTTAAACCTTCAGATACCACCTTTAGAAACAAAAATTAAACAAAGAAAATTTGTTTTGTTGTTACATTTATCAACCACTAGAGATCAGTATAACACAAAGAATTAAAGTAGTTGCCCACACTATTTCTTTATGTAGTTATTCATATAGTAAAAACACACATGGAATTTAAAGCTTTCTATTTATATACCTAACTACATCTAATTGTGCATGTTATTTGGGTGTTTGAACTTTTAGGGAAATGAAAAACGAAAACAAAAAAATATTTAAAACCTGTATGTCTAACCAAAGCAAGTCTGTTTCTGGAAGAGACATCATAAGATTTCCGTGAAATCACATGCACCCTTGTTGGGTGACTGGCATCCTCTTTAGAACAGAGGATAATTTCAACTTAAATACATACAAGGAATGTATTTTATTAACAATCAATGTTCATGTATATCTATCTAGTTACATCAACATGTATTCATAATTTCTCAAGGAAAAAGTCTCGATTAAATTCTCTCTGTTATCTACTCATTGTTGAAAGAGAAGCCATTTCCAGGATGCTTGCTGGTATGCTGTCAGGTTTCAGCCAACTCTTCCTATGTCTACAGTACTCAGGAAAGAAAACCCAGGTTCTAAATGGTTTATCTTTCTAAGGTATTGTTAATGGTCTTAGAAATATTAATTAATGCCAATACTCTGTGGCATGTCTAAAAAGGATTAATTCCTTTTTGGAAAGCACACAAAAGTTTCTGGTTAACTTAATAGGTAACTAGAAAATTTAATCAAGATTAGCAACTCCTTCTCCATACATTTTTTTTTTTTTTTTTTTTGTAGAGACAAAGTCTCACTATGTCACCCTCGGTAGAGTTCCATGGCATCACACAGCTCACAGCAACCTCCAACTCCTGGGCTTAGGTGATTCCCTTGCCTCAGCCTTCCAAGTAGCTGGGACTACAGGTACCTGCCATAACACCTGGCTGTTTTGTTGTTGTTGTTGTTGTTGTTGCAGTTTTGTCAGGGCCAGGCTTGAACCCGCCACCCTCTGTTTATGGGGGCAGTGCCCCACTCGCTGAGCCACAGGCACCACCCTGTCTATGCATTTTGGTTAATAAAATTGTTTATGCACATACAGAATGTCAGGATAGAGAGGTGAGTCATTTATTATTTAGCCAGAGCTGTGAATGCACACTTCATCCAGGTATATTTACAGCAATTGGAGAGAAATACAACTACTGTCCTGGTCTCTGGTCTTGAAGTCAGAGCTGGGTTAGTCTTCTGTACAGGAAGAAGGACAGTGTTGTGACTCTGTGTCTTTCTCTTGGCCCAGTCGGGTACAAATAGTTGTGTTTATATCCAAGAACTAATTTTCCTCCCTATTTATACCCAACTACATGGACTTTTTCTTCTTGTTGAAAAGTCCATTTTTTTCTTGCTTTCTCCTTTACTGATGGCAATTTAAAGTGGGCCGTTTCCTTGGGGACTTTCAGAGATAGCCTGCATGTTTGAGTGGAAAAATGGAGGGCTTTGGAGTCCAAGAGACTTGGCTTAGCATCTTATGTTACCAACTAACTTTGTGGACATATGTGAGTTACTGAGCTCCACTAGGCTTCCCTTTCCTCATCGTTATGATGAAACTATACCACCAAAACACGCATCGGAAATAACCTCTGAGATATTCTTACCATAGTGTCTGTAACATGGTAGACATTCAATAACATGTGTAATAAGATTTGTATCCCATATCCAGCACCGTGCTTAGAACATAATGTTGATCAGTATATATTAAGTCTAATTTCCTGTAACTTCTATGACTGCTACTGAAGTGGCCCAAAGAATTAGAAGGAAGCAGAGCCTGGTACTCGCAATTGAATGAATTACATAACATTTCAAGTTATATCTGGGCAGATCCCAATATCACACTGTGTGGGTTTTACGAGTGGTGGAAAATGGTGGTCTGAGTCTTAAATATGACTCACAATATAGTACAAAATAAGAGTATAGGTAAGTAGATTTTTTATAGTTGAGAAAATTATTTTCCCTGACATCCTTTTCTTTTACTTATTTTTTTTTATTAGAACTACTAGTGCAAGGGTATTTTTAAAAGCACCAGTTTTCATAGGGCAATTATATAATGATCTCTGCAATAAACACGTAAGTGCAGACACAAGTTAACTAAACAAATGTGCCCGTGAGTCAATATGTATGTGGATATACATCTGATTTCCTGCCAACCCAGTACAACATGGCTGACCAAGGAAAAGATTAGGGACATTTCATTAGCTGGCTTCTTGGTGTGATGAAATGTTAAAGTACGTCTATAAATAATGTCTCTTTCAAATAACATGAACATACATACAGCAGTGACATCAATGTAAGACAATACTAACATTTTGCTGATAAGCATGGAATAACCAAGGTCTGTTCTAAAACATGCACATAATTAACATGAAAGGTTTTTACATTTTTTTCCTTTGCTATTTCTTACTAATTCTTAAATGCTTATGATACATGAATAGAAGAAATCCTCAACATACAAACGCCTTCAACATCTATAATGGTAACATTAATTCAGACATGCCTTATAGGAAAAAAGATCTAAGAAGCCTGCTTTGTTACTTAAGGTATTTTGCTTCATCACCAATAAGACTCACATCAGTCAAGGCCCAGCAAACATTGATATAAAACATTGTCCTTTTATTGGTACTAAAAATATTCTTTTACCAATCTGTTTTACTGGTTGGGTTCCCAGAAACGGTAACTTTCCGTGACCGGCTGAATAATCATACAATGTCATTCTTCACCATTGAGTCTGTTAAAATATAGTACCAGCAAGAGGATCTCAAGTCCTTCTTTGTAACCACGGTTTCTTCTTGCATTTACTTTTGTTCCACCCACAGCTGTCCTTTCATGGAACTATCACATTCAGAATTTCAACACAAATTGCCACTGATCCTCCAACAGGAGTAAAGACATAATCTAAGCAGGTCTTTGAATACAAGACGGATGCTGCTTTTTAATACTTCAGTACAGGCCACAGAAGTAAACCTTTACTTTTTAAGGTTTAAGAGTAAACCTTTCAAACTTTTTGAAAAGCAGACGAGCATACATAGAAGCAACTAAAAGTCTAGACATCTTTCACATATTCACATATTCACATCCTATTTTTCTATTTAAGGAAAAAAAAAATCATGATTCCTTCCCACACCTTCTGATGATAGCAAATTAGCGTTTGTTGTTCTCTTTAGTCTGACCAGCACTGGACATATTTATCCCAAGTGCCACAAGTTCTATATGTGTGATCTAATTATTTATGAATCCAAGGGTAGGCATGAAAAAAGGTACAGAATTAAAATTTTTCAAATTCCTATCAGTGTGCCAGGCAATTACATATACAAGACCTCATTTGACCCTAAATGAAGGTTCAACATTGTTATCAGATAGGATCGAATGGGTGCTGTTTGAGGTTACCTGAAGAATAATATATCCAATAACTTTCAGTATTACATGGCTAGTATGTGGTAGCATTCAAATATGACCAGCCTCCAAACCTGTCTTCTTTCTGGTCCACGTACAGCTACTCCAAGGATAGATTGCGGGACCCACCTAGGTGTTAGTGTTAAGCTGCCATCAGCTGCTGTGCTCAGTTTAACAAATGGTCCACTTTGGGTTGAGGAGATTGGCAGCGAAGAGTTTCCACTCCTAGGAGAAAAGGACATATAAACTACAGAAAACACAGACAAAACTCCCATAAACTACATTTATTACTTTAATGCTATGGACGTTGAAAGAAATGATGAGTTTCCATACGAAGGGGTTGACATTTTAATATAAAACCTCAAATATGTTCCTATCTAAAGGATGATGTTAATCACTAGATTACCCATAATGACTTGTAATTTTAACATTTGCCCAATACTTCTGGTCTTTGCATACTTACATATTATTTTACAAAGTTAAAGTCATTGCATATATCACTTGGCTATCTTATTTTTTTTAATTTAACTTTTGTATGTTACCCAGTAGTTTCCATAATGTCCAGTTTAAAGGACCATTTTACAGAATTGCTGCATTGTAATTTAATTCTTTCTCTTGAGTGCAATTCATCTTTCAAAAATTGCATGGTGCCTAAGAACAGCATAGAAAAAGATCTTCAGTGTTTTTTTCCCCAATTTTTTTTCTCTTTATATTTCTTTCAACTCAAATGCTAACAAGCCCCAATTTAAAATCAGAAGCCATGCAATTGCTTTAAAAGAGAGAGGATGTAGCCTAGACCTGTGTCAATAAGTGAGACACCTTCATATGATAAAAGATATTTGTTGTTATTATACTTGAAGATTTCTCCTAATTAACCTCATGCTCTTTCTCAGACTCAGCTGGGGATGTTTAGCTTTCAATTCTTCATTTTGTTTACTGCCTTTTATTTATTGAAGATTTTAATCTTCATATAAAAACACGCCTCTTTAGTCTGGAAAGATCCAATTCCTGCTACATTCTATTGGTCAGCTAGGAGGTGATGTGGTTCTTAACTTTTTTTTTTTTCTAATTTCAGATTGATATGAGGGTACAAATGTTTAGGTTACATTGTTCTCATTTCTAAGGTAAAGTTCAAATTGTAGTTGAGCCCTTCCCCCCAGGGGTGTCCTGAACACTCGCACATTGTACACATTAGGTGAGTTCCCACCAATCACCCTTCCTCCTCCTGCCTATCACCTTCCCTTCTCCCTCATATAGAAAACACTATACTTGTGTTTTTCTTTTTGTGGGTGTGTGGTTGTTTATATATCACTATCATACTAGTATTGAGTACATTGGATACCTTTTTTCCATTCTTATGATACTTTACTAAGAAGAATGTGTTTTAACTCCATTCAGGAAAACATGAAAGATATGAAGTCTCCATCTTTTCTTATGGCTGAATAGCACTCCATGTATATACATATGCCACAGTTTGTTAATCGATTCATGGGTTGATGGGCACTTGGGTTGCTTCCACATCTTGGCAATTGTGAATTGAGCTCCAATAAACACTCTAGTGGGAACATCCAGGTTAGAATTTGAGGTTTGGGATGGACTACCTGCATTTCAAATCCCAAGTCACACTCATTCTTTTACCGAATGAACACAACTTATTTGAATCTGCATTCACAGTCAACACAATACAAAGCACCAGCAGAACTTTACACCAAACTATTCCTTACTGTAATGAATAATGTGCAATACAGTAAATAATACATTAAAATGTTCTTGGAAAAGTAAAAGAGTAGCAAGCCTTCATTAGTCATTTATTTTTGAAAGACAAAAATCACAGAACTACTGAAAAAATGAATGAAGAGAGAATATATAATATTGCCTTCTGCAAGTAAATCCCTGCACCGAGGCTCTTCCTGCATCACTTTCCTTTCCTTACAAGGAAATTAGTTGCTAAATTTTGGAGAGGCTCTCCGAGAAGATTACAACTAGTGCGTGAATTTTCTAAATCTTAAAAGTGGTCCAGATCTGCAGATTTCGATAATTCATCCCACACATAGTGGTTTAGAATCAGGGGAAGTTTACTATCGCATGGAAGCACCACAGAGCCTTACCTGGTTGACATACTGATGCCCCGTGGGAACCTATTTCTAAACCTTTATTACCATTTTTATGGGTTATGCACCCTCAAAGGGACTTCAGGAGTACTTTATTCCATGTGAGAAAGAAGCATATAGATGCAGCCATTATCGTTTCCAAGTTCATAGATGGAGTGCAAATATATACGCAGAGCTGAATTCTGGGGAGAGAAAAAGGGCTATCCCAAGGCCACTTGCATGGTATTAAATCTTCTGCCTCTCTTCTCTTTCCCTCCTTAGGTCTCTTCTCTTTTGTCTCTCTCCTCAGACTGTATTTGCTGTGATAAGAATTCTTCCCTGGAGCAGGAGCTTCAGTAGGGATGTATTAAGCCTTTGGACACACTAAAGCTACAAAGAATAATAATGCACGCCGCAAATACACAGCCAGGCACTGTAGCTCATTTCACACCCCAAAAGGTTTAAGTAATGAATAGAGGCAGGTGGGATTAGTCTGAAAAGGCTTTTGGAGAAGGATGGACTTTTTCTTTTCAGGTTGGAAGGGAAGAAGGAGCTGGATTTAGCAGGACAGAAGGCAGGGGAGAGCATTTTTATAGGCAGGGGAATGGTGGCTGGAAGGCATTAGATAGCAAATCGCCCCATTAGGAGAGTAAAGCATGTAGGCAGATAAGTGAGCACAGTCCTAAACAAACTAGCACTCATCACAATGGCGATTGTTTATTCATTTCCCACATTTCTAGTAATCCCCCTACCCTATGATAGTACTTAGCAAACAAGGGAGTTTAAATACATCTGTTTTCTCACTTCAACCCTTAAAAGTTGGTGATATTTATGCAGAAGTAAAGAAATGTTAACAAAAATCTTCTTCACGTAATCATTTTCTTCTTTTGTGCAAGCTACAGTATTACGAGAAAGAGAGAAATTGACGGATGAGTCCAGTGGCTGCTCTCTGTTGTTTTAGAGATATGTGGGGGGTGGCTTTATAAAGGAATCAACCTGCTATTGTGTCCTTCCTACCAAAAACATGGATGAGAGAAATGATTCTTCTAGATCACCATAAAGGCAGATTCTCTCCATGGACAACATCTCGGATACCTGGGGCAACATTAGCTACTATAACATTAGTTCCTTAATTTCTATTAAATGTATTTGGTTAGTTTTGAGGAGGAAGCATATGACAACACACATCTACCTGCTGTGAATTTTTCTCAGGGTATATATTTTTTATTGCAATCACTTTGTGGTGACACATATGTAAAATTCTCCTTAGAATTTAGTGTCAAACAAACCTGTCTTCCCTATGGAACGGATAGCATACATCTTATCTCATAATAAAATCTGTATGGTTTTAAATGGGTCTTTTAAAAAAATTTTTTTGCATGAGTTTCTAAGAATCTCTGATATGTCACCTATTATACTGACCTTGCCTGTTTAGCAGATGTGTCTCTTTATTTCATTGGCGTTTGAGTTCATGTGGTATTCCATGAACCTTACCACATAAGTTCTTTTTTATACACTGCAGTTTCTTTTTGATGAAAAGAAGAAAATGAAAGAAAATCATGGAGTAAGAAGGAAGGAAACAGAATTTCAGAAAGGAAGAATGAAAATAAGGAAAGGAGGAAGAAGAAAGAAAATAAAGGGAGGGAGGAGAAGGAATGTTATTTCACTGGATTTTATCAATTTAAAAAAAAAAATTGTTCTTGGTTTCCTAGACTATACCAGAGTTGGAAACACTTTTTAAGAGAGAAATAGACTGGGCAAGGAAAACTTTGTTATAGACTTCATAGGGCTAAGGTTTTCTCCTGAACGTACTGGTTTCTGTTTTAGAATATGGAAGACCCCTCTTATTCTAAATAACATGATCTAGGAAATGATAAAGGACACTGCTTTGGGGAAATATGTTCTTTTGTTGTTTTTATGTAACAGAATAAATACCTTGATGGTGTAGAAAATTGTTGATAGGTGATTTATAATTATACCAAACATAAAAGAGATTCTTCTTATTCTTTTGTGTAACTACCATATATCCTCAGTAATTGTCTGACTACAAAAATCTCTCTTGGTTGACAAAATACCCACTAAAATGTATAAGCCAAAATAGGAGTTAAAGACAAAAAGAATTCTCCCGGAATTGCATTAGTGCACGTTATTTACATTTTGTTTGTTTGTTTGTTTGTAGTTTTTGGCTGGGGCTGGGTTTGAACCCACCACCTCTGGTAATATGGGGCCAGAGCCCTACTCCTTTGAGCCACAGGCACTGCCCTGTTATTTACATTTTTTACAAAAGAGTCTCCTAATTCCCAGTAATAGTTTTCACATACTCAGTAGATGAAGTTAGGAATGAGTTTTTCCAAGTAAGAAATAATAACAGCCCACGGTTGGGAAAAATATATCCATGGATTTTTTTCCCTCTTATTAATAATGGTATCATTCTGATACTATTGATACAGGTTTTTAAAATTTTTCCACTTTTCATCTTATAAGGGTACATGTGAATTTTTCTAAATGTTTGATGAAAATATTTCAGCTTGCATATAAAACCAGCACACTGTACCCCATGACTACATTAATGTACACAGCTATGGTTTAATTAAAAAAAAACTCTAGGGTTCAAAAAACAGAACAAAAAAACAAACAAACAAATTTTTTTTCCACTTTTGTTTTGCTCTATACTGGGGAATGAGAGAGGTTCCATAAATTAAAATAGGCTAGTGTCAAAATGGCAAGCTGAGAAATATCCGGTCATCAGAAATGTTTCTCAAGAAGTTGTTTAAACCTGGTGTCACTACAAAAAAGTTTTTTGATGGTCTCTGTGAGTGTGTGTATGGCTTTGTCTGTTTTTAGTATCAGGTAAGATAGAACCACCAAAGTTGGCAGACATTTGGTACAAGCTCTATATTTTCTACCAAAACAAAAGTTGATGAGTATTATTGATATGAAAGGATTACCCTGTCAGAATCACCTGGGATTCTTTACAGAACTAAGAAAGACCTCTGGGTCTCACTCCAGCCAAGGTCCTTAACCTTTTAGCCTGGGGTCTACAGAGACTAAATAGCATGTCCATGATAGCATGTAGGGTGGTGGTAATTGCATGAGAAAGAAATACATTTTTATTTTTACTAACCTTTAATTAAAGTTTGGTTTTCCCTTCAAAAACAGATGCAGGTGGCTAACCACAACATTACTAACATCATCTATAATACTGTCACCAAAACAAACTACAGATATTTTCATATAACAATATTATAGTTGCTGCACACGTATAAAAATACCATTTATGTTCATCTCTGATATTACAGTAATCATTAGAATGACAAGTACATCTTATTTAATACACTATTAAAGAACTATATTTCCATATCTAATTTATAAGAATTTGATATTTATTTCTCAATGTAATTTTGTATATTTTATTTTACAATACTAAAAATCTGGACCTAAGAAGTTGGTATATTTCCCTAGACTACCAAAAATGACAAAAAAAGATTAAGAACACTTACCTTGGCAGTAGTTCTGAGACTTCACGATGCATCTGAATCTCCTGAAGGGCTTATTCAATCACATTTTCTGGGCCCTACTCTAGACTTTCACATTCAGTAGGTCAGGAGTAGGGCTCTAGAATTTATATTTTTGTAATATAAATTCATCCCAGGAGATTCCACGTTGGCTTGGTCTTATGATCACACACTGAGAACCACTCACCTAGGCTACTCTGAATATAAGTGTCTAAGGTGGAGACCGAATGATTCTAATGTACAACCAGGTTATACAGCCAAGCACTGACGTAGCTTTCGGAAGATACATCAGTGGTACATCTGCTTCACTTCCTTGACCACAGCAGACGTAATTACCTAATCACTGTGCTTCTCCCAACTCCGTTAAATAATAAGCTTCTTAAAGATTAATCTTAGAAAGTTACCGAATGATGGCAATTTACTCTTAATTATTTGCTCTTTAATTATTACTTCATTTTTAAATTTTAAAATAGGGAAAATATCACAGTTATAATTTGTGTTTCAGCTTTTTATTTGAGTCAATTAAACCAAAGTAAAATAAAGTTTATAACATCATCCACCCAAAGCTTTTCCACCCCATTCCTCCCTAGTAACACAGCTGAGAATAAAATGACAAGTGGACTTAGTGCTGAAGTTATAAATAAAAATGATATGAAATATTCGTTAATTGTTAACCGTGTAAAGTTAGCAAGTTACAATGACTCATTTACGGCCAAAGGAAGTAGTTGTATTTGTTTCTACTTATTTCCATATCTTTGTTGTTATTTTGGGTTTTGAGTTGTGGGGGGATAAATTAAGGCTTTTATGATAAATTATAGTTTTCTTGACCTAGTTTAAAATTTTAAAACAATGCTAGAAAATATAGGCAAGAACACAGTCGGACCGGCACCATGGCTCACGCCTGTGATCTTAGCACTCCAGGAGGCCGAGGGGGGTGCATTGCCTGAGCTCAGGAGTTCAAGATCAACCTGAGAAGATCAAGACCCCATTGGTGGGTGTCTGTCATCTCCCAGCTACTTGGAAGCTGAGGCAAGAGAATCACTTGAGCCCAAGAGTTTGAGGTTGCTGTTAACTATGATGCCAGAGCACTTTACCAAGGGATGCAAAGTGAGACTTCGTCTCAAAAAAAAAAAAAAAAGCAAAATCATTTCCCACCAATTTCTTAAATTAATAGAAAACTTACCTTTTATTTGCATATTTTTAAGACTCAGTAATAAATTGTGTAAACAAATTTGTTGTGCTTACATAGGAATTTAGATCATATACTCTATTTATTTGAAAGTCTTATTTAAAAAAAAAATACTTTGCTTTTCCTCCTAAAATTTTCAAAATACCTCTGCAGTGGAAGAACCCCGAAATAATTCAATTTCTTATTTGAGTTTGAGAATATAAATCCTAATTTGGTATTTCTAATATGTAAAATGAAGATATCTGGCATAGGACTATTGTGGGATTTAAAATGTAAAACCAACTTGTCATAGACCATCTTATTGAGACATAAATAATTAACTCTGGTTCTATGATATTAGCATTTCCTAAATTCTATAAAGTTCTATGGAACTAATAACTTTCCCCAGATTTTAATGGCTCAACAAGGCAAATCAACTACCTCCTTTAGATATGGGGTTAGTAACAGGGTAATGCTCTTTCCTAGGAAGTGCCATTTAAAAAATCACCATTTTGTCTTTCTTTAACACTTATTCTTGCATCATTATAAGATGTTTTCTTTCATACTTTGATCAAAGATATGAAAATGTTATTCAAAGCACTTTTTACTTAAGCATGTTATAAAATGGCAGGGAATGAAAATATTTGATATAAAAAAAAGAAAGCCTAACGAAATAGGTCTCCTATGATTTACTAGCGTCTGTGGGGAATTGCATTTCATACCCTATCTGCATAAATAATCTTGAGAGACTACAGTGCCTTTTTAATAAATTGACTCCTAAATTACTTTCCACTGCACCAAGCACACATCATTTAAACTTGCTAAGTTTTCTTTCAGTTACCATGAACCAGTCTAGACAAATTCTCATTAAGGCTATAACTTTCTTTCAATTACTACAGCACTGTGGAGACTATTTAATAAGCATAGGCTCAAAGATCAAGGTCTTTGCAGAGATTACCTGACTCATTTCTGAAGAAAGAGAGCGCCTGACCTTCATCAAAAGTATTGTATCTAAGGCAGTGGGATGTTCTAATTCCTTTACATACACTAAAAAAGCGAGTTTTTTTGTTCCTGTCTCCAGATGGAAGGACTGTGATTCATAGGAAATGAGGTCAGAGAACCATTGGGTGAAATCTGGCTGGAGGATAAAAGCATGTAAATAAATAGTATACAGTGTGTGGAACTGGCTGCCATCTACTCAGTTCAGACTGCTTTCTAGAAAGCGACCCTGACATGTCCAAATTGAGATAAGTATTCACCATAATACATTTATTATCTATCTATCTGTCTAATCCCACTATATACAATTTAAAGCAAAAAAAAATTATGCCTTATTATCCATAGAACAGATACAATATCATCACTAGTGCTTAAATATCTAAACAGATACAATATCATCACTAGTGTTTAAATATCTAATTCAGGAATAATCAAAATAAAATACTTATATACTGTTAAAGGAAATGTTTCCTTTCCAGTATCTTCTGCTGTGCAGGTATAGAAATCAGCATTATGCTCATGCTCACCATATTTCATTCAAATTCATTGAAAAAAAAACCTGTCAAAGTAAGATGTTTATTATTTTGACCTTTTAAAATCACTCATCTTGACTCCATATATTCTCCAGGAAGCAATATAGTTAAGATTTACAAACCACAGTGAAAAGAATGGCTGTGTTTATAATCATATGGTGACTCTTAGAGAGGTGGTAAATCGGGACACAAGGCTCAGTCAGATGCATCAGTTGTGCAAACAAGATCAAGTTACCACTCTCCTTAGCTTAATCTTTACAAACTAAGTTCCCAAGTCTACAAAACAGTTCCTCAGCATTACTGGCAGCTTTGGCAGGAACTCATGACTTCCTAGGAACTCATAGCTCTGAATTCCTTATTGAAGTAAAATCAATGTTAATCTAGGAACATGGACTCAATGTCACTTACCCAATGCTTTACTTGAAGTGAGAAATAAACAATAGTCAGTTTTAGGGCTTTGTTGAGTCTTTTAGCAAAAAACATTATTCCTTTTACCGCATGCTTTCTTGCAATATCTTTATTTATACACCTGAATAATGAATTTCTGCTATATCTATCTTTATACGCCTGAAAGCTTCGCATGCTGGATGAGTTTTTGTTAGAATGAAGTCTATAATGCATAATAAAAATCTTGCAGACATATATGTGCATACCTTTGTTTAAACTAAAGTATAGAAAAATTCTCACATAAACCACCTTGATCATTATTTATGAAGTGAACAATAAAATTCACTTCCTCTTCTTGCTCTTGATAAAAACTGTCTTCTCAATGAGGCTCATATCACTTAAATAAGCCTTGAAGCTGGTGATTTCCCATTTTAAACACATGGCATGTGAGGATATAAAGGATGTTGCAGTTCGATTGTAAGAAATTAAATGAAGTAAGGAAGGAATATACCTCAACACAATTAAGGCCAAACATGTAAGTATTTCAAAGTCATAGTTAACATTATACTAAACGAGGAGAAGCAGAAAGCTTTACCTCTGGAATGGAAACAAGACAGGATTTCCCTCTAACTATGCTTGTTTGATGTAGTACTGGAAGTCCCAGTGGGAGAAATAAAAAAGAGATAAACAAAGGGCGTGCACATTGGAAAACAGAAAGTCAGGTTGTCTCTGTTTTCAGATAACATGATCCTATATGTAGTAACATGTAAATACTTTATGAAAAAACTCATAAAATTGAATTGAAAATTCAGTATCGTTTCGGGATACAAAATCAACATATAAAAATCAGTGGAACTTCTAGACAACAATGAACAACCAGCCAAAAAAAGAATTCAAGAAAGCATTTCATTTATAACCACTATATAAAAAATACCTAAGAATAAATTTAACCAAGGAGGTGAAAGATTGCTACAAGGAAACTACAAAACACCAATGGAAGAAATTGAGGAAGCCACCAAAAAATGAAAAGACATCTCAAATCCAAAGACTGAAAGAACTGATGAAAAGACATCTCAAATTCAAAGACTGAAAGAACTGATATTATTAAAATGACCATACTACCTAAAGAGATCTATAAATTCAGTGCAATCTCTATCAGAATGTCAATGACATTCTTCACAGAAATAGAACAAAAAAATCCCAAAATTTGCATGGAACCACAAAAGACCACAAATAGCCAAAGCACTCCTCAGCAAAAAGAACGAATCTGGAGGCATCACACAACCAGGTTTCAAACACACTACAGAGCTGTAGTAACCAAGACAGCCTGGTACTGGCAAAAAACAGATACGTTGACCAAAGAAACAGAGAACCCAGAAGTAATCTATGTGTTTACAACTAACTGATTTTGACAGTCACCAAAGACATTTATGAGGTAAAGGGACAGTCTGTTTAATAAATGGTGGTGGGAAAATTGCAGAAGAATGAAACTAGACACCTGTCTTTCATCTTATATAAAAATAAACTCAAATGGGTTAAAGAATTAAATATCACACTCCAAAGTATAAAATTACTAGGTGAAAACATAAAGAAAATGCTGCAGAATGGTCTAGAAATGATTTTATGGATAAGACCTCAAAAGTACAGGCCCTGTAAGTAAAAGTAGACAAATTAGATAATCTTAAGCTAAAAAACTTCTCAGCTTGGCTTGCCACTGTAGCTCAGCGGCTCAGGCGCTGGCCATATACATCAGGGCTGGCCAGTTCGATCCTGGCCCGGGCCTGCTAAACAGCAATGACAACTACAAAAACAACAACAAAAATAACTGGGTGTTGTGGTGGGCGCCTGTAGGCCCAGCTAATAGGGAAGCTGAGCCAAAAGAATCCCTTAAGCCCAAGCATTAGAGGCTTCTGTGAGCTGGAATGCCATAGCACTCGACCCAGGGTGACATAGTGAGACTGTTTCTCAATAACAAACAAAACAAAAACAATAAAAACTCAGCAGAAGGAAACAATAATTTAAACAGACATCTTACGGAATGGGAGAAGATATTTGTAAGCTATTCAACTAACAAAAAGTTAATATTCACAATTCATAAGGAACTAAAACAATACAGCAGCAGAAAATGAAATCCAATTAAAAATAGGAAAATGATATAAACAGACACTTATCAAAGGAAGACCCACAAGTGTCCAACAAATGTTGGAAATAAGGGAAGTGCAAATCATAGCCACAATGAGGTATAATCTTACCCCAGCGAGAATAGCTATTAATGAAGATACAAAAAGTAACAGATGCTGGCAGGCATGCAGAGAAAGGAGAGCTCTTACATGTACTGTTGGTGGGGATGTAAGTTAGGATAGCCATTTAGGAGACCAGTATGGAGGTTCTTCAAAAAACCCCAAATATGTAGTAGAGCCAATACGTGATCCAATAATCCCACTGCTAGGTACATATTCAAAGAAAAGGAAATCTGTATGTGGAACAGAGATCGGTACCCCCATGTATATACTGCAGCACTATTCACAACAGTCAAGAGATGGAATCAACCTAAGTAGATGACAAAAACGTGGTTTAAGACACAGTGAAATATTAGTCAGCCATAGGAAAAAAATAAAATCCTGTCATCTGCGACAGCACAGATCAGCTTGGAGGACATCATGTTAAGTGAAATAAGCCAGGCACAGAAACTACACAGAAACTACAAAAGTTCATCTCATAAAAAAGTAGAGATTGGAACTGTGGTTATCAGGGGTTGGGAAGGGTGGGAGGCAAAAGGGAATAGGCAGAGTTTGGTTAAAAGACACACAGTTTCAGGCAGACAGGAGGAATTAGTCCTGGGGTTCTACAGCATTGTGGGGTGACTGTAGTTAACAGTAAGTTTTTGAGTTCTGTATTTTCAAATAACAAACAGAGCATTTGAAGTCTTAGCACAAAGAAATAATAAATTTCTTAGTACAAAGAAATAAAGGTGATAGCTATACTCAATGCCTTGATGTGATTGCTACATATTCTATGCATAGAAATATTATCATGTACCCTGTAAATATGGACAATTATGCATGAATGTAAAGTAGGGAAGCTAGGGCTCATTCCTGGCATTCTTAAGTGAGACCTTAATGTATTTTCATATAGTAAAACATCTGTAATAGGTCGTTGGCTGCTAACTTGGCACTTATATACACTGCATCTCTACTGGCCTAGTAGAAATAGCTCTTATGGATAAGGCCGCTAGGCTGGAGACCTAAATACTGAATGTAACGTTATTTTCTACTGGAAGTAGTCCTTGAGTTCAAAAATAAAAAAAACTCTTTGAAACAAATTGTGAAAATCTGTGTGTTGCCCAAAGATTTTGTTGTATAAACTACTAGTCAATTAGAAGGAAAAGCTCCTTATAGGGAAAGCAGTCAACTACATTTGATTTTGACAAATTAGGAATAGCTGAGATAACTACCAAAGCTGAAGGTATATGTATAGGAGGACTCGAATTATTTCTCATTTTAACTTTATACCTTTTAGAATAAATTAGAAAAATCAGTCACCAGTACAGGAGACAAACATAATGCTAGTGACTTATAACTGGGCAACATTTGCTGGCATACATTTAGATGGCTAAGTGTATTTATATTTATTTGTACATATCTAAGACATATAATGAATATTTTATTCTATTGAAGAGTTATTTGGCATCAACTTTTAGACAAGGATTATTCTAGATATTAGCGTTGTGATTATGTATAAAATAGACATGGTTCTTACCTCCATACCCCTCATAGACTAATATGACAAACTATTAATTAATACGATGCTATAAGTGATAAAAATAGTCACATATGACCCAACATAGTGAAGAGTTGCTGAATCTTTAAGAACCCAAGGATCAGAATGGTGGGTTAGCGTTGATAGGGTGTACAAGGCCAAAGAAGGAATTTTTACTATTTATTACCTTCTATTGGTCATGTCATTACTTTTCAGATTGACAAGTAAAAATGAGTATTTGAACTTAAATATTTGTGCAACATATTTGACATTCGAATGGAAAGTACAATAAATTTCTGGTACCTTATTAACTGGAATTCTGACTTGCATTACCCTTCTTGGGAAAGTCTTAAAACTTTTATCCATTCCCACACCAATGGTACTTCTATGAATTTTCTAAAAGAATTATTATGAATATATTGAAAAGATATGGATGGCTAAAGCATATTCTCTATAGTACCCTTGTGATTAACTATGCACATTATGATATAGCATAAAATGAAATATCTCATTTTTCTTAAAAGTTATAATCTAGAAAAAATATAAAAACATGACAAATTTTTATATAAAAGTAGGCTATACAACAGAGTATAACATTCTATATTTATATAATATTAACATGTTTATATTTATTTATAAAAAAGCTATTAACTATGGTTATTATATGTGGGTGTTATTAATTGAGATTTTTTTCTTCCCTTTGTTCATGTGCATTTTATAAAATCATAACTTTCATAATTGTAAAATTTCTTAATAAACTCAGTTTGATGTTAGTGAAAACAGAGCATCTCTTAAAAGATGGCTGAGCAGGATTACTTACCCTAGTCCCACCAGCTGACAAACATCATTGGAAATCTGGGTGGTCCAGTTCTCAGCGCAAGCCGTGTGCCATGTGCTCTGGATTCTGAACTGCACTAAACCAACGTTGCTTGTTGTGCCATTGAGAAGGCGCACTGAGGATGCAAAGCGTAGAATGGTGGTTATGAGACTAAAGGTGGGAAATGGGAAATGTCGGCCAATGGGCATAAAGTTCCAGTTAGACGGGAGGAATAGGTGTTCTGGGGATGCAGTGCACAGCATTGCGATGCAGTTTACAATAATGTACTGTCTATTTTTAGTATATTTCAAAATTACAAAATATCAAATTTGCTCACCACAAAAAGTTTTGGGGTGATGGGTAGGTTTATTAGCTTGAATCAATCATTCTACATTGTATACGTATATCATAATGTCACTTCGTACCCTGTAAATACATACAATTATAATTTGTCAATTTATAATAATTTTTTAAAAAGACTAACATAAAACAAAAACACATTAAGGAGATTAGATTGGACACAGGGTCACTCTTACAATCAAACAAAATTGTCTAAGAGCAAATGATGGTCTCTAAACTAAGGTTCTTAATGTTTAGCGTTTAGGGACTGATCACAGTTTTTCTTAAGAGTAGGTTAGAGGCCCAACATATGATTTATGGCAGAGAAATGCAAGTCATTGCATATTAATACAGCAAACAAACAGAAAATCGAGTTATTTATAAAGATGCGTCTTACAAACTTAGTTTGCAAAAGAAGGAGAAAACAAGTTTGGGAACAACTTTAGGTACCCCCCCCCAGAAAGCATTTTCTTTGCATTTGCTCTAATATTCTTTGATGTCTATCATCTTCCTCACACTTTTACAACCAATCTGGACAGAATGTTAAGGCTATTAGTGGATAAGTAGGGATCGGACCAAGCTAGGCTAGTTTGTCAAAAAATTTAAAAAAATAAATTAAAATGAAAACATCACAATGTCAGCAATGGTATTCTTACCCAGAAACACAATATTATAATGCCACAAAATAATGTTAGTGTTTACATTTTTTTCCTATTATGGGAAAAATTAAGAGCACTGACTTTAGAATTAACCAGACAGGTTCAAAACACAGCTCTGGTCTTTATAAGGCACGTGATTTTTGGCAGCCACTTAACTTTTCCAAGCCTCAGGTTGCTCGTGGCACAAGTAGAGCTAATTCTTATTAGGGGATATTTTTTTTTTACTGCGCTTATTAACAGAGCATGACATATATTATGCATGTATTGAATAGTAGCTTAGAAATAAAAGTAAGACATAGTAATAAGTGTCCATTACTCATAATGTAATTGAGGTCTGGGGATTGGGGGTTGGATTGAAAATGCAGCAGAGCAGGAGGAGAGAGTCAGTTATTGTTGTGCAGGTGCTTCTGGATGTAGAAATGGGCCCAATATTGTAGTCAACATGAGTGGTGCAGAAGTGTTTGCTACGGACGATTGTCTCTAGCAGACGTTTGCTCCCTATCTGAACATAGGTTGCCCTAGTCCTTATGTAGGCAAACTTAAACAAACCTAGGCCTGTGTGTCAACTTTTCTCCCAATCAGATGAGGACGGAGGAGCTAATCACTGACAAATGTTCAGGTCGTAAAGCATCAAAGTCTGCCCTCAGAAACACACTCGTAAACTCCCTTCACACTTGTAAAATCCAAATGGAGAGGCTGAAGCACCTACCAATAAAACATATTTTTCTAAAAATAAGACATACCACATTGTGCTTCATCTGAGCCGTCCTTACATTGTGGATGCCTGTCACAGAGGGTCGCCAGGGGAACACACTCTCCATCTGCACACTGAAAATTATCTTCCTTGCAGGGCTCTAGAGGGAAAGAATGTTTATTATACAGGGTAAAGAAATTACAAATAAATGATTCTGGAGTACAAATCCCATTGATGCTTCTGTAAACACCAGTCCTTTGCCACGGCACATGGCAGAGCCATCTTTGAGAGTGAACAGCACCGTCCACCTAAGCTGTCAAAATAGCTCAGGAATAGTGCCAAAGCCAGAACGTGCCTCCAGGGAAGTGTGGACAAAACCTCAGGCTTCTCCTTTGCAGTGGAGTGTAGGGCAATTCCAAGAGATGATGGAGAGGTTTCCGTCACATTTCTCCCTCCTAATTTCCTCCCTTATAATTCTGTTCCCCATGCCAATGAGCATACAAATAGCTGTTAAACTGTTAAGCTTCTGTATCCAAGGGACACTTCTAAACCTTTACAATAAATAAATGCGGAAGCTGCCTTTTTGTGGGACCCAAGTTGGACTGGATTGGAAACAGAGAGATCAAAGAAAGCCTGGTTGAGTGGAAAAAAGTCATCACAAAGAAATGGGAACTTTGCTATAGCAATTAATAAATAATGTGAAAGGAATTTGGGAATGGAGCTCTCAGTGAGTACAGCAGTGTTGAAGGCATGGCAATGTATTCGGCACATGGAGAAACAGAAGGAAAATGAAAAGCCTGGGGACTGAGTAAATCCTGAGGCCAGTTGTTGGTTGTTTCAAGAGCTTGGAGACCTTGTTTAGAGAAAGTAGGTGCTTCTGTTTTCTGAAACTGTTTGGTCTTAAAGAGATTTGCCCTGGGAAAGCCCTCATGTCCCTGGAAGAGAGAATCTGGCCTAGTGGGCACAGTACATGCTGGAAGGAGTCTGGGAGCTCTGTGGAGGACCCTGAGAACGGAGCAGTGGCCGGGGATGGAGAGGCTTAACGTCTTATCCTTTACAAGGTGCATGAACAATCATGACAGGAAGAAAAAGCACAGGAAGAAGCCGAAGCTGAGAAGGGTTATGAATGATCATTTAGGAAGAAGACTACCGTAGTTACAGTGCAGTAGTCCAAGGTGAAGGGCGAGTTCTCCAAAAATCCCTCAACTGAGTTCTATGACAGTAACATGTGGCCAGAAGCCAGTATTCACCCAGTGAAAATACAGTGGTGATACATTTTTCCTATCTCTCTTCCCACATTAGAGCTATGGAAGAAAAGAAAGCAGAAAATAAAATGGAAAATATCTCCCTCCTCCTCCACCTTGGGTTGGGCCAAGTTCTGTGCCTGTGTTGAGGAATAAAAGAAGCTTTCAGTGAGATGACGTGAAAGGTTGTTTTTTTTTTTTTTTTTTAAGCCAGTCAAATTTCACAGCGGAGATACGAAAGTTTTAATGCTATACCTGACGGCTCAACCCGAGTCTTGGTGACCCAGTTAAAACGATTTAATACTTGAAGTAACTGGAAAGGAGAAGGGCTCTTCCTAAAATATCTAGGGGGGAAAGAGAGATTTAAAATAAGATACAGACAGGTGGCACCTCTGGCTCAAAAGGGTAGGGGGCCGGCCCCATATGCTAGAGGTGGCGGGTTCAAACCCAGCCCTGGCCAAATAAATAAATAAATAAAATACAGACAAATAACATTTTTTTTTTTTGTTTTGGCTTATATTGTCATTGAGGTCAGTTATTCTTTAAACTGAATGTACAATATATTATCTGTAATACACATAAAACCGTATTTTCTTATCTTCATATGCTCAGAGCTTAGTGAAATGTCTGGCACATAGCAGGGAATAAGTAGATATTTATTAAACATTAAATTATTTGATATGTATTAAGTGACTTATAGTATGCAAAAATCACTATAAACCTTAGTGATAGAGTCTGGATAATACCCCAAATCACTATCTAACAAAGATATTTGCACCAGAATGTTTACGGCAGCCCAATT
>CAUYQV010188178.1:0-17194 GCA_963574575.1 Galagoides demidoff
GGGGTACAGTGTGGGGTTTTCACATGCAATCCGAAATACTTCCATCAAACTGATCAACACAGCCTTCATGTCATTTTTCTCAGTTATTAGTTTTTTATAAATAAAAAGAATAGTCCATTCATGCAAATACAGTTATGTTATCAATGTATAAATATTTTGGAAACATCTTTCTGGTTTCCTAACTTTTTTAGATTTGTTACCTACTTGAATTTGTATTATTGTTTGTAATGGGATTGTAAAAAACCCCATCACTATCAAACTTTTGTGTAATTAAGCATATCCAAATACACAATGAGAAGAATTAGCTCAAATCTTATTAACTCTAGCGATTGCTCTCATAACCGTTTCAATGGAAAAGGCATGTTGCTGCCAAATGATTATCCAATATATTAAGTCTCTATGGTTGCATAAAAAAGATGAAATAACCCTGGACTATAACATATTCCAAAAATCTGGTGGTTCATGAAGTGAGAAATTATGGACTTGGGTTTTTATCAAATTTGAAAGGTCAAGAGGGTAAGCAGATGGCTAGCTATAGAATTTATTGCACATTAAGCAATTGTTTTGATGTGCCAGGCAAAGTCCTGAGAAGCTTATGAGATTGTAAAATCCAATGACCCTGTATTAGACTGAGGGTTCAGCTCATGATACACAGCAATTTTACAGATCGCATCTATCACTGGTTTATTATCTGTCAGAAACTCACACAATTCAATACAATTAATATCATGCACTGTAGTTTTTACTATTGCTCTTTTTTTAACCTCTTTTTCCTCCCATTTTGGTATTTTATGCTTCTTTTACAATATTACTAAGTTCAGGATAATCAAGTGACAGCTCAGCGATGCTGAGTGATTTTCCAGTAACTTTTCAGTGCTCATAAGTAATAAAATTTTATAAGGGATATAAAGAATTTAGATACTCAATCTCATAAACTGTCTTCGATGTACACGACACAATGTAATACCATTGTCATCAGCTGAAGCTTTTGAATATAGGGAACGGCAGAATTCTTTTTCACAACTATATAAATTGTTTAAAACAAATGTTCTTCCTAAAAAAAGGAAGTTAACCCTAGGATATTATAGTTGCAGACCCTTTTTTAAAAATCAAACAAAAACAAACAAAATTGTCAAAGACAAATAAATATCTTACAGGCATAAGTATGGTTTCTGCAGACTGTTTTCAGCGTGTTACTAATACAAATTTACCAGTATACTATAAAATAGTATTCTGTAGTGCTCCATTGCTGGTGTTTTTAGTAGATGATGTCTAATAACTTAATATATACTCAGAGCCAGAGGTGGAATAGGAATTGCTACAGACTTAGTTGTTTATAAAAATATACCCTCCTTCTGAGTTTCAGAAACTATAATACTTGTGATTTTTAATTACAGTATATAAAAATCATAGTTCTTTAAGTACATCCTTAAATATTCAGACAACTCAGAATTCTAAAATAGCAACCTGAATAAAACCGCTTTGTAGGAGACGGAGCACCAGCCTTGAGGGAGTGGCCACAGGTTGTTGAGGGAGACGCTGGGAACGAGACAATCTCCTAGCAGGCAGGGAGAAATTTTACTGCCTGGAGACAAGCCCTCAAGCAGCTGCAGGTGTTAAGGAGTTAAGACTGGTGGTTCATTAGCAAACGTTTACTTTGGACTTTTGTGGTGCAGCAGGGTGGGAATGGAACCTGTGGGGGAAGAGCAGTAGGGAGCATTAAGCACGGAGCTCCAGTGCGTGGCCCCCCAACACCTGTTGTATGATGCTTCAATAAAAGGCCACGGCAGAGGTTGCTCAGGGCTACCCTGCAGTTGTGGTTGCAAGCTTGCAAGCTTATACCTCTATCCGTGTCATGCCTGTTTCCTTCGTGCAACGAAGGCGACAGGGCATTAGAGTCACAGTGGTTCGTTATGCTTCTGTAATTGAAATTTATAAATTTGTAACGCTTTTAATTTTCTTCAATGGTATATGGAACTTTCTGGCACACCTAATTAGGTAATCTTCAATAGAACATAGACAACATTTCAAGAAAAAATTTCAAATGATAATATTCTGGTTTCACATGTCTCGGAGAAAATAATTCAAATGTCAAAACATCACACCTAAAAGGAATTTTTCCTAGGTACACCTTCATTCAGGGTCCTCATCGTAGGGTTTCTTTAGTGTAGAGGACTGGATTAATCCAGGTTTTGTTCCTCAGTTCCCCGGAACGTTCATTCAAGATAGCTGATATTTGATCAAATTAACATAGTTAGCACTATATTAAATTAAGATAATTTTGGGAATTGTTTGTTTCAGGCTGCAAGGGAAACTACTCTTTTTCAACCCAACAAGCTGTTTTGTTTAGAAAGATTTACTGCTTAAGGTAGCATGTCATTCTTTTAAAATTTTATTTACTTAGTTGTAAAATTGACATGTTGTAATTGTACATATTTGTGAGACAATTTGTTATCAAAACATCAATAATCATATTGTACAATGATTCAGTCAGAGTAGTTAGTATATCCATCACCATGTGAATTTATCATTTCTTGTGTTGAGAACTTCTACCCCCTCTCTTCTGGACAATTTCTGTTGTACAATATTTTAACCATAGTCATCATAAGGTGCAATGAGACACCGGAATTTATTCATCCTGCCTAATTGTAACTTCGTACCAGCTGCCCAGACTCACCCTATCCTCCTTTCCCACCAGTCCTACTGTTCTACTCTGCTTTAATAATATCAACCTTTTTTCTTAAGGTTCTACATGTGAACGAGATCATGCTATATTTGTTTTTTTGTGTCTGGATTATTCTGCAAATGACAGGATTTCATTCTCTTTTATGGCCAAAGAGTATTACACTGTGACTGCACAACATATGTTTAGAGAAAAATGTAAGCATGTTCTTAATTATTTTATGTAATTCTTTCTTAGTAAAAACCAATCTGTTGAGTGTGTAAAAAGGTTAGTGTGATAGAAAATGCAAAAAGTAAGGAAAACTGTGCTGTTGCTTATTGAAAATGAATCTGCAGAAGACACTTTACTCTTCAAAAGTAAGTGAAATCTTCTCTCTGAATAAAAGAAATGGGACTACAGATTGTCTCTAAAATGGTGCTAGTGGGGTGGCTCCGGTGGGAAGTACTCTTGCTTGGAGACAAGCCTGAATTTCAAATCTAATTCAGTTTCTTCATCTGTTGTATTCCTAATGTAGTATTTTCTACAAAGCAGTTATGAGATAAATCTATCAATTATCTAGTTTAACACATGAGATAGAAGATGCTCTTCAAAAATATCCATTCCTTCAACTTTTCTCACTTTCCTGTGGCTCTTTCTTTTTGTTCTAAATTACAGTGATTATCTCCAGATATTTTTACCTTCGGGCCTTAAAAACCTTTTGTAATTAGAAAATTACTGTAGTAAAAATTCAATTAAGAAGCATATATGTTTTTAAGTCATTTCTATGTAGAGAAAGTTACTGAGATGCACTGTTATAAATCTTGAAAAGTAGACACATGACCATGAAGTAAGCTGTAGACAATAGTGTCTGCAGATAGGTGTAGCCTTAAGTACAAGAAATCATGTTCTCACATCAAACAATGTTGTGAGAGTCAGTGGAAATTTTATACTTTCTGATAATCCGTGTGATTAATATCCTGCACTGTAGTGGAAGGAAAAGCATGTTTTCTGTAAAGTGTCAGTTGTATTATCTTTACAAATTGGGCCATCATTTTACAAAGTCATGTGAGGGGGCTAAAATTCAAACTGATTTACGTTTTAACCATCTGTGAGAATGTAAGAGTTGTTATAATAGATAAACACAGAGGAAATAAGAGTTTATAAAGTTCCAATTCTTTATCATTGTACAAAAAAATATGCTTATGTATTTTAGGAAATCAAGTCAAATATCTTTAAAGTGAGAAGAAAAAAGGAAAAAGTACATACCTTTGCCAGAGAAATGCAAATTCCACTTTGTTGATCAAAGTGGCAGGTATAAGTAGAAAGAACCAGGTGAGTTTCTTTCTGACTCTCAGGAATTGAACTGCGCAGATCTTTCCTCTGTATTATGGAATCATTGACAGTGAACACTATCGTCACATACACAGATAGGTAAGCAGCCCAGTCAGCATCCCTTGTCTGGGTTTACTCCAAGCATGGCTAAGAAAGATGCTCCCCAAATTATTTGGGAAGGTTTGTGATTCTCTTAACCAAAAGTGAGAAAAATTGCATCTGGAAGTCCAAAATATCCATCTTCAGTAATCTCATGTAGTAAGGCTGGTAACCTTTCTTTGTGAGTATATATATTTCAAGTCAGGAAAATTCAGAATTCAGTGTAGAGTCAGGTTGGAAAAATCCTTATTATTAATATTTTGTATAAGAAGCATTTAGTGGTATTTAAAACTTTGGTTTAAAGAGTGTAATTAAGTGATTTGTACTTTTGATGTCAAATTGAAATCTTACAAATTTTACATGGTATTAGAGCATTTCAGAGAATTTTAATCCCCCCTTATCTTGTATATATTAAATTTATTAAACTTTTAGAAATAATGTTATTCAGAGAATTTTGTTTGCCAAGTCAGATAGTTAAAGTACTTACAAAGGAAATCAAATATATTAAATTTTAAAATGAAGTGAAAATATTTGAAGATGTTTAATTAAGTTTGTAAATGGGATTAGACATCAATCAAAGTCAGAAAAAAGTGATTATTAATACTTGCTATATGCGTAAACTGAATAATAAACGCTGTCTACTGAACTTAAAGGCTTAAAACATTTTAATTATAACTTTCATGATTTCAATCTTAAGATCAGATAAAAGTGAACCTTTCATAATCCTTTAAATATATAACAACCAAGTTGAAATCCAAAATTCTTGCAGAAATGCAAAGTTTTCTCCCCTCACTTCACATCCTGGCATCTTGAGAATATCATTTGATTTCACTCAGCCTCAGAACCAAATCTGTAAAATAGGAATAAAAGTAACTACTATCTATTACAGTTGTTCTGTAAATTCCAAGACACAACACATATGGTGTGCTTACATGGTGCTTGGCACAAAAGCACAGCAATAACTATTGTTATTATTAAACCAGTTAGCGAGCCTTTGAAAGATAATTATTTTCCTTTTAGTACTTAAGACTGGTCTTTAAAAATGTAAATCTATTAATCTCCATGTTAGTATATGGAACTGCATTCAGTGAAATTTCTACCTCTGAATACCAGCTTTGTAATTGGCCTATGGAAATGTTTGGAACATTTTATAAATCAAACAATCAAAGGATCTCAAAGAAATTCAACAATATTTAATATATATTTGTATCTATAAAGTTTTTAATTATAGTAATACATGTTTAATAAATATATATTGAAGTTTGCCAAAGGGTTTCTTCTTATTTTGGAGGGGATATTTCTCAGAAGGTAAAAGGTTGTCTTTGTTTTAATCAAAACCTGACAGTCAAAAACTCTTCACTAATTGTAAACAATAAAGCAACAGTAAAATTTGTGCTATACATAAGATAACTAGCATGCCATCCTCTGCATTTGTAGTGTAAGGCTATCCTTCTCACATGTAACAAATGTCCTGGACAAAGAATTACAAAATAGTTAACTATTTCATCTATAGAAAATGATAATCAATAGTTTGAGAATATTAATATTAGATACATGAATAGTTAAGCCTAGAGATTTTCTACTAAATGCCAAATGCTAACAAATTGACAGTACACATAATGGAGAATTAAAAATCGTTTAAAATTAGAAATAAATTTATAATTTTATAAGCTTTTCCTGGGACCATATAAGAAAAGAAGCACTGATCCTAATGTAACTTCTTTTAGGATAAACTACTGAAGGGAAAATTTTAATTAATTAAACTGCTATGTTTCTAAATATACAAATATCTGGCATATCTTAATATGGTGAGGATTATATCTCCCATCTATATATTTGAAATTAAGTAACAAGGTGGAAATTTCAGGCTAAGAAGGAAAACATCAAATCCATTCTGATTTTGATTCATGATTGTGAAATGTCTTCTTTGTGAATAAAATCCCATGGTTGCTATCAAATCACTTTAAGGATATGTCTATAACATCATTCTTTTCCTTAGCAACTACTAACATCAAACAGGTTTTGTTAATCCAGCAAATTAAAAAATCGAACTGCTCCTCTTTACAGAATTTATCAAGAGTAATTATATTTCTCTCACTTTGCTACTCTCTATTCAAAGTAAAATAGTTATTTTGTTTTTCATGTTAATCATAGCAAAAATATTAACTAAACCCCTGGCAGCATTAGCCCAAATCTAAAGGACAAGTGTTCATTGCTACCTGAGCAAAAGAGATGAGAAGCTTCTCTTCTCGTTGGAGTTTGTTCAATTTGTTTTACTTCTTCTAAGTGAAATTTTAGTTGTTGACAAATACTGTAATAAGACAGTTTTAATTAGAAAACGTTTTTATATTTTAGGTTTTAATTATAAAAGTTAATTATACTGTTGAGGGGAGGAAAGAGAACATCTTCAGATCTTACTGGGTTATCAGTATCCTCTGCTTAGTGTAGATTTTGCTTTTCCATTTCTGAGGAACGAGAGCCCCAGGTTAAAACTAAACTGAAGTACTGATATCATTATCTTTCTTATCTTTCCTGAAAAAATTCAGGTATTGACAGATTTCAGTAAATTGATAAAGGGAAAGAATAAAGTATATATAATGTCTTTCTTTTATTGTAACATTCCAATGCAGTCACGTAGTTGAGAAGGAAAGTTCTTTGCCAAAGAATTTTAGTCTGTAACCAGAGAAGGGATGATAGAGTTAGAAAGTCATTCTTTTAAGCATTATGAAATGGGAAATCGGCTCGGCACCTGTGGCTCAATCAGCTAAGGCGTCAGCCACTTACACCTAAGGTGGCAGGTTCGAATCCCCAGCCCGGGCCCGCCAAACAACAATGATGGCTGCAACCAAAAAATGGGCCGGGCATTGTGGTCCCAGCTACTTGGGAGGCGGAAGCAGGAGACTCGCTTGAGCCCAGGAGTTGGAGGTTGCTATGAGCTGTGATGCCATGGCACTCTACCCAGGGGGATAGCTTGAGGGTCCGTCTCAAAAAAACAACAAAAAAAAAGAAATGGGAAATCTATGCAATGATCACTAATAGATGCTAAAACGATACATAAAAATTAATAAAACTTATACTGACATCTAATGAAGGTACTGATTGATTTTATAATTACTAAAAATGCTTTACATTTAATGGGATAGGCATGCACAGCACCAGTGAAGTCACACCTTTGACTGATTCGTTGCTAACAACAGGTGCACTGAGAACAGAGTAAGAAACTATTGAAGATAAGGTGGATGGTGATAAACAGTCAACTCAGCCTTACAGAAAGCTTTCCTCTGTTGAATGAAAGAATTGGGTTGATGAGAACCAAAGGTTTTCACCTGTCCTTCTTATTTGTCTCAATGTCATAAAGGAAAATTGGCATTAATTTCATATCAGCAACTTGGGTACATATGTCTATGGTTACAAAATGTTGAATGAGCTTATCTCTGTCACTAGCCTGGTTGTGGGTGTATGTGTGTGCCTGTGTAGTTTTAACTCTATCAGAATAATAGCTATTTGTTTCCCTAATGTGAGAGCTTAGTCTTAGAGTAGATACTCAGTCAACACTTTTTAAATGTAATTGAGGATAAGAAAATCATATAAATGAATATAATCAATGAGAAAGATACAGTGATATATACATTTATAAGCACATTATTTACATATGTATCTTCCAAGAGGAAAACATAGATTGCTTAAAGGTAAATGTACATTTCAGATTTAGGTTGATACTAAAAATATGCTTGGGAATATGTATGTGGAGGAAGATTAGGTAAAGACATGCTACTTGGTTGGGTCTTCCTTCTCATATCTTCTGCAAGTATAGTATTATTTTATCATATTTATATTAATAAAGGTAAATCCACAAGCATTTATTTTATTACATGTCATTTTTAAATATGTCAGATACTATTCTATAAGACATAGATATGAATTATAGTTCTGAGAACGTATTCTTTTTAAATCTGTGAAAAAATAACAACCTTTTATTTTCTCTCTATATTACCTTTCAGGGTGTGTTTACCATTAAGCTTTTCACCAAGTAATGATTTGTATTTATTCCTCAAGCATTCATGAACAAAGTTATAAGGGCTAATTCTCCTGAAAGTCAGAGCTAAGCAGTGAGTCACTGGGGATTGCAAGAGCTTTTATTTAATTTACCTCAAAATGTTAAATAGGTTTCAAAGAAAGCATCGATAAGCTAAAGGGTAATATGAAAAGGGAGCCCTCAATATGGATACTTAAAAAAAGACAAAGTAAATACAATGAAAAAACAAAAAGAGGCAGGTAGAAATTGTTTCATCTAGGTCTTCCTTAAGTAACCACAAAATTTGTCATTTACACTGAGATATTATATGACCTGTGTCTGTGTCAGGCAAAGTAAGATATATAATCACCCTAGACTAGGAGTATTCAATGTGTATCAATATAGAGATACACAGCTTCTTTGTCAAAGCTATTCCTAAAAGGAAAGAAGCAACCATGGTCAGCTTAGTCTCCACACTCAAAACTTGGTTAAAGTTGAACTAAGTTTTTACATAACAATTTGCAAATAATTTGGTAATCATTTTCTTACTTTGTTTTTTAAAGTCAGAAAGAAAGAAGCCTAAGAATTAAAATGAGCAAGTGTGTATATAATTTCTTTCAGGATAATAAATAGTCTAAAAGTGTTTTACTTATAGAAAGGAATTGAAAAAAAATTTATGAAAATATTATCTATATTGGACCAGGCTCAGTGGCTCTTTCCTGTCATCCCAGCACTCTGGGGGGCTGAGACAGGTAGATTGCTTGAGGTCAGGAGTTCCAGACCAGCCTGAGCAAGAGTGACACTCCGTCTCAAAAAGAAAGAAAAGAAAATTAGTGGGGTGTGGTGGCAAGCACCTGTAGTCTTAGAGCTGAGACAACAGGATCACATGAGCCCAAGAGTTGGAAGTTGCTATGAGCTATGATGCCACAGCATTCTACCCAGGGCAACACAGTGAGACTCTGTCTCAATTTATATATATATATATAAAATATATGTATATATATATAATCTATATCATAAAGAAAATATTTATTATATCATAATGAAATCTATATATAAATATAATCTATATCATAAAAAATTATTGTAGTTTTTATCCTGAAATAGTTTTAAAAAATACAGAAATAAATCTTAATTGTAAATTCAGTATGTGCCTTAAAATAATAATGTGTTATATAATTTTGTCTTTGAAATTCTGCTAGATAGACATTACTATTGATAAATGTATGGTTTGAAAGTCTAAATACACTCCAAGTAGTTTGCTATTTATTACATATTGTTTTGTCATCTTATTTTTTTTAAATAAGCAAACAGGGTACTATCAAATGGTTCATTATCATCAAAATAAGTTAAGATTTGACATAAAGCTTATGTTACACTCAAACAAAAAAAAATGATTATAATTTAATTGCAGGGTTTATTTTCAAAGATGTGCTCAAGCACCAAAAAGACTAGGAAACTTATAGTCTCTATCCCAAGGGAATAGGGAGAACAAGTGATTACAGACACTCAGAGGAAGTAGTTTTACCAGAAGGAAGTGACCTTCCAGAAGGTGCTATAGATTTTGGTAGAAAGATGCAGTCAACTCTCATTATGTCTCTGAAAAGCAGAGTGGAATAAATGGCTACAAGTTATGCACATCAGCCAACCGCAGTTAGAAGCCAGGCATCAGGGTAATCCAGCTGACGGTGTTCATAAAGAATAGACTCATGGCTCAAAGAGCAGAGTAGAGGAGGGTGGCAGGTGGATCTGCAGAAGCAATGGAGAATGTCCACAACGCTCTACATTTTTTGCTTCTCAGCATCCAGTACTGCATTTTCTGTATACAAATTTGATACCAAACAGAAGAGACACAAATAGTCCTAACATCTACCTTGTCATAGGGTGATGTCAATTCAATCACCATCCCACTTGAAACCCAAAATATTATCCACCTTTATTGCACTTTGTAGGTAAAAGAAGCATGTGGGTGGAGAAAGAATAATTAACAAAACATAGTTAGTACAATCTTTCTTTTTTTAATCTGGTTACAAGGATAATTATCATAGTTTCTTCGTTCAGCACTGACTTCTATTTTCTTCTAGAACCTTAAGTAGATAAATTTTTGACCTGACAGAGTGACTCAAATGTTCATTTTTATCTATTTGAATCCTTGATGATTCTGATTTTACTAGATTGCTACAGCTTTCTATCGACCAGGACAAGGGAGTACTAAGTGGTGCCCTACTGAATTACTCAGCATTCTTGACACAAAATTCCTTGTTTCTATTATATAGCAATAGTTGGGATCAACCACCTCAGCCAGTAAAGTAATCTATTGTTCTTGTGGGTTCAGTGGCATAAGGAGCATACAATGAAATGGAAGGGGTGTCACATTTTCAATTTAATTAGACCATACTTCTTTTACTAACTTAAATATTTCTCCTTTGGGCACTAGAACCATCAAAATTAGTAAGTAGTAACAGGGAACAAAAATCGTTTAAATACAGTGTTTGGTATAACTGTATCATTTTGTCCATAAAAGTATGGAACTTTGACTATGGAGAAAATGACACTCATATGCTAGCCATTTTTTTGAGGCTTATGTTCCATCCTCTATAAAAACAATACAATTACAAATGACTTTCTTTTATACCTTGGCACCAGGTCTTATCAGGCTAGTCTTATCATGCCACTTTTATGCTCTTTGTATAGCTAGTGAATTCTCTAGGCACATATTCATTGATATGAAAAGAAGTGTTACAATCTGATTATAATTAATTAGAACAAGTAACGTATGGATCACACATTAATGAGTGAATTTTTTTTTAAGTCAACCAGTAGGGCTGGTATAAGAATTGTGGAAGAGGAAAATTTATATCTTCTAAATGTGTCTCCTTTTTTTTGAAGGATAAATTGCTTTAGCTCTCACCTTGGAGATCTGATATAACCTACCTGCCACAAATATCTTATAGATACCATCCAGGGGGACGCTTAATAATGTTAATAATTTGAACATTAAAATGTTAAAATGTTAATAATTTTATCTCTACACTTGCCTTTTGTGGGTGAAGTCTATGCCTCTTCTCTGGTCTTAGATTTGATACCTTTCACTGGCAGCCTAAACATTTATTAGGAAATCAGGTGTAGTGAGAGAAAGTAATTCTTTTTCCTCATTCACTATAGAATATCAAGATAACAAATTCTCTCCAGAATATCCTATGACAGAAATCACAAGAACCATCATAGCCCTGAGAAGAAACTAAAACATGTACATGGACTGCTGACATTACATGTCTATGTAAATGCAAACCTTCTGGTTTTGCTTGCTTTGATTAGAAGGCTATGCTGAAACAATAATGCCAGGGGCTAGGTGCTTCATCATTCTGTCTAATAACATTGTATGGGGGCTGCATTAGCAGCTATATTGTACTTGAAAAAATTTGCACCAATCCTTAGTCATTCAGGCTTTAACACTGGCTAAGCAATGATATTAAGTAAGTACACTTTAGAAACCATAAACCCTCCATCTTTTGCACATTTTTTGCTCTGATTCCTGAAGTTCTCTAAAGAATGTAGTTATGTCTTTGGTGGGGGGCAGATAAATAGCCCTAAGGGTTTTCACCTAACCCTTTCTACAAAAATTGTCCCCTCTTCACAGATCAATGAGCCAATGTGAGAATTCTCAGTTATTAGTAACGTTTAGTTTTACTATAAATTTGGAGGCTGTCAAAATACCCAGAAAATGATAACAAAGTCCGACAGTAATTTGATAGAATCAGAACACAATCTTTATATCATCAGCTTTAGTTCTCCAGATCCCAAATATGAAAAACATAAAGCAGCTTAATGTTTTTATATCAAGTATCTAATATATTATAAAATATTTAGTTATTTCAAACACATCAGTGCACAGATAACATGCTAAATGAACAAAGATCACTGGAAAACTCTTGAAGAAGAGGGATAATTTAATGGAATTATTAACTGCACAGTCAGACAGGGTCATAAATTGAGAAAGGCCCTATAACAAATGCTCTCCTCTTACCATCTTGAAATGTTAATAATTTTATCTCTACACTTGCATTTTGTGGGTGAAGTCTGATGGACAACAGAGTACACATGTTAGCATAGGAGATATGCAAAGTGTATAAGTCCATCGGCTGTTCTACCTTCTCATAGTTTTTCTTGCAATGCAGCAATAAGCATAGAACTCTGGTGAACACATTATTCATAGGAATTAATGAGACTTAATGTCAGTACAAGGTAAGTGTGTAAGTGTGCTATGGCTTATTGTCAACCATCCAAAATTCTTCTTTGAAACAGAACTTTCATCAAATGTTGAAGGAAGTCAGTGACCATCATTCTTTCTCATTTGTGTTATTACTCTTTGAAAATGTTGACATAGAAAGATAAGGCAACCACCCTTGCCTTTCAGTTGTTGTACACTCATTAGCAAGCCAAAAGTAGAAAGTGTTGGTAGATGGCACATATATCAAGAAGTGAAATTAGATCTTGCAGGTTAAATGCGATATGTTGTAGTCATAACAAAATACAGATCTATGTACAAGATTCAAAATATGAACTCTTTTGTAATTCTGTGAGTAAAATGTCTTATATTTGTGTTTACAACTGGCATTGCAAAATATAAAGACAAACATTAAAATTCACATGCTAAAAGTTTATGTTTATGCTATTATTTTGTTACCTAGAATGGTATTAATTAAATAACAAAAATTCCATTGCAAGTTGAGACTTTAAAAATTGAAAATGGTTTATATTTTAATACCTTTACAGGCATTTTTTCCTGCCTTTTGAACTCCATGTTTTCATTTTCCTCTTGGCCCCTCCAATAAGAATTTCATTTTTCCTATTGAAATCAGACAACCCAATTCTATTGATACCTCCCCCAATTACCTTCTCCAACCTTCTGAAGAGCTTTGCAAAGATTCTGATGTTCCCTCTCTCTTGGATTCCTTCAGCATCATGTTAAGGGAATTCAGATATCAAAACCTCATTGGCTTATGCCATTGTGTCATCTATGAGTGAAGGCTTCAATCAACACCACTCAATTACAATGAAGCTCAAACCTGAATCGTGGCATTTGTGATAATAAATTTAGTCTAACCAGTTTATTTTTCATTATCTCTTGGTCTACACCATTTGAAATCCACACACTTTTATGCTCCCTAGATTCCTGTTGATACAAATCAGCAACCATTTCTTTTCTCAGCTAACTTGACCCCATACAGATTTGTACTGAAAAGATTGTCTCTGATCTCCTTTTCTTCCCTTTGATTCCAGCTCTGGAAGGATGGTGGTGGAGAGAAGGTCCTAAGATTAATGACATTTCTCTGTTGAGCAAAGGGTCTTCATTGAAAGGCTTTTATGAAGAGGAAGAATGACCTCTTCGTTGGGAAGGGATTGCTGGTGAAGAAGACTGCAGAAGGATTTGCGGGTCTAAATATCTATCTTTGCTTCTGTTTGCTGTAGGTCCCACTCTACATCTCAGTTTAACTCCTTCCACACATATTCCCCAACCCAGAATAGGAAGTCTAGCCATAATATAAAGTTATTATTCATTTATTTTATTTCAGATTAATATGGGGGTACATACAATTAAGTTACATTGTTTGCTTCTGTAAGCTAAAGTCTAGATTGTAGTTGTGCCCTACACCCAGGAAGTGTGCAACATACCCATATAATATACTTGATGGGTAGAAATTTACCCATCACTTTCCCCCTTACTTGAATTTAATTGAATTTTTCTCTCACGTGAACATGTAGTTGTTCATCTACTGGTTGTAATTAAATACTGACTACACGTGGTGCTTGTTTTCCATTTAATTTTTTCAGGGTAACAGAAAGAGGAAAACCAACCAGAAAGTTTAGAGCACTTCCAAAAAGAGTTGGAAGTACATCCCTTTCTTGAAGGGGCAGAGGTAAGAGAGACAGAGATGCAAAGGCCTGCAGGGATATCATATACTCCATTAGAAACTGGCTGCAAGTCCTTCATTGGTCTCTTTGTGACTCCAGGCAGTATTGCCTTTTTCTATTGGTCATTGATGGCCTTTGTCTATTGGTCATTAAGTCATACCTAGGTTACTTCATACCCACCATTCTTATGGGCCCTCTAGACTTCCTGGTTCAGCAGGTCAAGTTTTCTTCTCACCCCTCTTGAAGCCCCTTGCTTGGTGTTCCTTCTCATTCTCACTGAGGAAATATAGTCTGAAATCTTGAAGGGGAACTAGACCACAGCCATTCTAACTACTTCTTGCTGTCAAAACTGGACATTGCCTACCTATCAGGAACTCTTCTGAGGTTTCCTACTATAAAAGGGATTCAAGGGATTGGAAGTTTCTGACCACTTGGCCAAAGGTTCCATCAGTATATGCTGTAATCCCTCCATCATCACCATTGTAGCATGGAATTGTTCAACACTGGAAGACCCCAACTCAATAATAAAGTTGAACATGAAGGGCCCAAAGATTAAGAAAAGGATGATCATAAATGTAGACTTTAACAGAGGAAGTTGTGGAAGGAGTAACATGAGTAAGGAACAATAAAAAGCCTTCCAAACCATAAAACAAGCTCTTTTAAAGGCACCTGACTTAAAAAATACCTAATTTTTAAAAATCTTTCTTTCTACATCTTTTCCATTTTTTATGATATTTCACTTAGGAGAATGTTCTCCAAATCAATTCAGGTTGCTACAAAAGTTATGAAATTGCCATTGATTTCCAGGGTATACCTATAGCAGCTTATTAACCTAGTCATGTGTCAAAGGGCATGCAGGTTGTTACGCATCTTTGCAATTGTAAACTGTGCTTCAATAAACATGAAAGTATAGTTCTAATGTTAAAATGACTTTTTTTTTCTTTTGGATAGATATCTAGTAATGGGATTGTGGAATCAAACGGAGCTACTTGTAGCTCCTTGAGGATTCTCAACACTTCTTTCCACATAAGTTGTACTAGTTACAGTCCCAGCAACGGTGCCTGAGGGTTCCCTTCTCTCCACACCCACACCAGCATCTGGTACTTTGGGCCTCTTTAATATGAGCCATTCTCACAGGGATTGGTAATATCTCAAAGTTGTTTTTATTTGCATTTCTCTGGTGTTTAGAGACAATGAGCATTTTCTCATGTGTTTGTGATCATATTTATATGTCATGATGAGAAAATTTTATGTTCCTGCCTCACACCAGTTCTTAATGGGGTTGATTGATCTTTTTTTGATTTGCTTGAGTTCTTGACAGATTCTGATGATGAGACCTTTGTGGGCTTTTTAAAGTGCAAATAGTTTCTCCCTTTCAGAGGGTTGTTTCTTTGATTTGTTGATTAAATTCTTAGCCTTGCAGAAGCTTTCAAGCTTTATCAGGTCCTATTTATTTATTTCTGCTGTTGCTGCCATTGCTAGTGGGATCTTCTTCATGAATTCTTTTCCTAGGTCAATAAGATTAAGAATTTTCCAATACTTTTTTCTAGCATTTTTATAGTCTCATGTCTTAGATTTAAATATTTTATCCATCTTGCATTAAATTGTTTAAGTGGTGAAAGGTGCAGGTCCAGTTTTCATCTTTTACATGTGCTAACCAGTTCTCTTGCAGCATTTATTGAATAGGGATTATTTTCCCCACTGTATGCTTTTATTTGCTTTCTCAAAGACCAGATGGCAATATGAGGCTGATTTCATTTCCACATTTTCTGTTTTGTGCCATAGATTTATGTTTCTATTTCTTTGCCACTGCCAGACTGTTTTAATCACCATAGACTTATAGTATAGACTTAAGCCTTTTAAAGTGATGCCTCCAGATTTGTTATTCTTTCATAGAATTCTGTTGGTTATTTGAGGATTTTGCTGGTTCCCTGTGAAACATAGAACTATTTTGGCAAGATCTGTAAAGTATAATGGATATTGCATTAAATGCGTAGATTGCTTTTGGTAGTATAGACATTTTAACAATGTTGATTCTTCCAAGACATGAGAATGGCATGTTCTTCCATCTGTTAACACCCTCTTTAATATCTCTTCTGTCTTTCAGAGTTCACTCTATAGAGCTCCCTCACATCCTTTGCTGAGTATATATCCTGAGGTATCATTTTCTTTGATGTTGGAGTTATTATTTAGTGTGCTTCTATTCACCCTTTAGAATCAGGTTCTTAGGCCCAATTCTGAATTCTGTTTTGTTCAATGACAGAAAAGAGACACCATCAAAAATGGCATAGAGTCTTCCTGATTTTATTCTCCGGTACTGAGTACACTTAGACATTTTATTCTCAAGCAACCTCAATACAAGCCTTACAAGCCACAATCTTTGTAGTCACCAACTATGATGCCATCTCATGCTGTAGATTACCAGTGCTCATCACCCTTTAAAAGTAAGTTAAATATTAACTCCCCAAATGTTAATACCTGAATTTCAGAATTCTATTTTGAAAGTCTGACCACTCCTAACATGAATAAAAGTTTCAGAATGAAAAGATAGAACAATCTGCATTATACACACACTCTATAAATTAAAAGCTGATGAAGACGGCAGATAGACTAAGGTATTATTTTAAGAGGCAATGAAAAAGTATGAAAATAAGAACAGATAGTATAGAAAACAATTATCAAAAAAATAGAGTGAAATACAGTTTTTTTTTTAATAATTGCAGGTTAAGTAATGCTTAACACTATCAAAAATGCTTAAGAGATTTGCATTTTGAATTTTGTTTTTAGATTTTGGAATATTTATATGCTATACTCACCAGTTAAATATCTCTAATCCAAATATTAGAAATCTGAAATTCTCCAATAAGCATTTCCTTTGAGTATCATCTTGGTGCACAAAACGTTTTATATTTTGGAGCCAGTTTATATCACTAAAATTTTTATTCTGTTTAGAATTCTGAATGATGGCTCGGCGCCTATGGCTCAATCGGCTATGGCGCCAGCCACGTACACCTAAGGTTGCAGGTTCGAATCCCCAGCCCGGGCCCGCCAAACAACAATGATGGCTGCAACCAAAAAAATGGCCGGGCGTTGTGGCGGGCACCTGTGGTCCCAGCTACTTGGGAGGCAGAGGCAGGAGACTCGCTTGAGCCCAGGAGTTGGAGGTTGCT